>RJWT010034948.1:0-13577 GCA_004365215.1 Cuniculus paca
TGCCCACCTTTACCATGCTATTATTGTTACAATGACTGAGATCCTCATAGCTTCTTGGCTGAGAAGTTTAACTGAATTCCGGTTTCTTTCCTCTTCGTGAATCCATCAAACTCTTCACTTAACTGCCACACTTCTATGTGTGTAGTGGTCAAAGCTTCCTGTTGCTCCATTTGGAAAAGTATTAGGTTCAAGTTAAATAATCTGTGGATAACTCTGTGAAACAAAAAAATGGTCTAACCCCTGACAGACTCATCGTCTGACTTATATTCCATGGTACTTTTAAAAACATGAAATTTGGATATAAGTTTAAGGTATTACTTTATTTATATTAACTTGTTTATTCATTCCAACAGTTCTATGTAATGAGCATAGAAAAGCCAAAATAGCATAGTTTCTATCTTTCCAATACATCCCACAGCTTTCAAGTTAAGATCAGAGTATACTATTTTTCTCAAAGAACTTTAAACATTCCTTCATTGATTTACAAAAACGTTCAACTCCTTAGTCAGAAATTAAGAACACTGCATGTTCTGATTCTAACCTTTTCTCCATCACCCTCTACCCCACTATTCTGACTCCATGCTGTGGTTTCCAGCCCTCAACACATACCATGTTATTAGTTAGGGTTCTCTGCAGGATCAAAAATAAATGAATAATTGTGTAAGAATTAGGTAGTCTTACAGAATCAGAGGTTGAAGAGTCCAAAATGACCACCTATGCACCAAAGACCTGGAGGACCCATTAGCTTCTCAGTCCAAGAAGTTAAAGCTGCAGAACAAGATGGATCAAGGATACAGCACTAGTCCAAGGTCAAAGACTTAGAGCTCACTGGACGGTCACTGGTGCAAGTGTGTGATAGAAAGCTGAAGAAATTGGAGAGAGAAACCTATGTTCAAAGACAGCGGCACCAGTGGATGCACCACCTCAAGACCAGAGCTCTTCAAAATAGAGACACTTTCTTCTTTCACTTTTTTATTCTATCTAGGCAATAATTCTATCAGTTGATGTCACCCACAACCCAGGTGGGTCTTCTCTTCCCTGTTTGCTGGCCTGTATTTCAAACATCCTCAGGCATATCCAGAATTTTGCTTCCTAATCTGATAAGTGTTTCTTCATTGAAGTTGACATATCACAATGAAAGTTCATGCCATACCTTCTCACTTTTGCACCTTTTTTTCATACCCTTATTTCAACCTCTTCTATATTTGCAGAATGAAACTATATAGTTTTCTGCTGTAAGCTTCTCTTGCCAGTTATTTTTTGAATATTTTAATTAACTACCTCTATGTGATCTCTCTGTTTGCATTACCTAATAAAGTATTCCAAATCCCTTAGAATTTACCATATTTCCTCTCAAGATACAGCAATTTATGAATATATTTTTCTACATTGTGGTGAAAATTAATTGAAGAGATGTATATGCTATTTTAATTTTTCTTTTTCATAGCAAAAGGAAAAACATTGATGAATATAAAATGATTAGGACAGTACCTAATGCATGGTAAATTCTCAATAAATGAGGTATTATTAGTAGAGAAACTGTTTCATTTTCATGAGGAATCTAGCAGTACCAGGCTCCTTTGACTTGAGTATTATTACTCAAACTGCAGTAGTAAAGAACCTGCACCTCGGGTTAAATGACAGTCCCATATTTTATACAGTAAGTAGTGGTAGTAGATTCAAATCTTGAAATCTAGATCTTTCTAACCATAAGACTAATACTATCCATAGAATATTTTGCTATCAACCCAGTGGTACTCATTAATATACTAATTGTACTATCTGATTCTGGGATCAAAATCAGCGTTAATGGATTGTGAGTTCAAAACCATAATGGTTTGCAGACTCACTATGCACTTGGCTGCAGCCTTCAAGATGATTTTCCTCCAAGGTGGTTTTTCCATCTGCTAGAGAACCATTCCAGCAAGCTGCGGAGGCCTTCACCTATCAGGGGACATTGAAACTTCCTGAGGACATAGAAAAACAATCCATAATGTCAGGCCAAGCCTGGTGTAGTGACTCTGAGTATAAATAAAGTTTTATTAGGACACAGTCATACCCATTTGTCTTCATACTGATGATGCTTTCCTTCACAGCAGAGTTAAGTAGTTGTGACAGTCCTGCCTATCGTGCCCTTTAGGTTAAAAAACACTGACTTAAGTCTATGTCAGTAATTCTCAACTGATTGTCTTGGTTACCTTTTTCGCATTGCTGAGACAAAATACCTGATACCCAAAATTAGGGAAGGAAAGGTTTATATAGCTTACAGTTTTTGGAGGATTCAGTCCATATTCAGCTGGCACTAAGGTGGGGTGGTGTGTCTAAGGGGTAACCATTCATGGTGGCCACAAAAGACAAGAGTGAACAGGGCAAAAAGGGAAAGGCACACCTCCTTCCTGCTCTTATATTGTATGCTAACTACCCACCCCTGTGCAGGTGCAGCACTCACACTGCCAATCCCAGGGGTAGACAATGAACCAATCACAAACAAACCAGTCACTAGACTCAGCCACCTCCATGACTGCATGAGGCTTGTGGGGCCATCCAAACACAAACCATAAAACTCATGGACATTGAAATCTCCACCCTTTGATTTTTATCAAATTTATCCAGAGTGGAAATGTTAGTGTTTTTCAGTGATAAGGAATCACTTAGGTGACTATAACATGGATGAATGACTAAGAATCATTGGCAAAAAAGACCCTTAAAAGTTGACTATGATGACAACTGAAGGTACTGGGTACAAATTTGGAAAATATGGCCAAGTCACAATTCAGTATTTTGTAACATGCTTGCTTGGTAAAGATACTGGCATGATTTACTCATTGATTTACTCATGAGGTTGGCAATGTATAAGCACTAATTTTCTGACTCTATTAATAAAGTCATTTGGAAAGAGTGAAAAAAGGCTTCCTGATAATAGCAAAGAGATCCTAACAACTACTTCATTTCCCTAAACAAAACTGTATTTACTTCCTGAAGATCAGACAAAGGCAGTTAATTATAAGTTCATTTGTGGCTTGATTAGAAACCTCACTTGCTGAAAACTACAGAATTCCACTTACATTAAACACAATTGGAACAAGTGGAACAAAACCCTTGTACATTTGCATTGTCAATTACTTACCTAATTGGCTTATAATTGTAGATACTGTTGTCATGTCTCTCTTGTAATACAGAGTGATCCTTGAATGGATTGCTTTTTTCTCTCTCTCTCATTCAGATAGAAATAGATAGATAGATGATAGATAGATAGGCAGCTCCAACCCACATTTACATAGGAAGGTTTTTAAATCATTTAATCTCATGTTTTTGCCTCTGCATGTATGCATGTGTGCATGTGTATAAAGAGAGACAGAGACAATTACTTAAATGCTGACAAGTTTAAAGTTTGTATCTTGAGTCCTTCTAATTTTATAGTATTATACCTCCAGGAGTTATGACAAAGGGTCCAATGAGGGGTCAATCTGTGAAGAGGATATCACTGGAGTTTTCTGCTTCTTCAATCCATGAAAGAGACTTGAACCCAGTTCTTCCTACAAGGTTTGGTGAATTCCTATGGAGATAACTACCTGGAAGAACATCTGGAGTACAGAGTAACCAGGGCCAGAAGTTTGTTACCTGGCCCACCATGGGAAGGCACTTGCTGCAGGCAGCCAGCATGGGCAGAGAGAACCAGCAGATTCACCTCCATCTGCCAGCCCCTGCCATGGGAAGGCAAGGCATTACCCATGGGAAGCCTTCATGGACAGAGAGAACCAATAGATCCATCTCCACCTGCTGGCCCCTGCCACGGAAAGGCACTTCCTGTGGGCAGCCAGCAGGAGCAAGGACATGCAGCCAGGTAAGCTCCATGCACCTGCAGTCCACCACTGAAGGCCCTTGCTTGTTTTGGGCAGCCATCACCCACCAAATGAATCAGACAAAGACACCTCTGTGTACCTGCCACCATCACAGGAGTCCCTGTGTAGACACACAAGCTGAGAGAAGCAGCCCCACCACCATGCACCCCTGGCCTTTGGGGAAGCCCCAGGTCTGCATAGGTCTGGGGAAGCCCACCCCACAGTTTGCTACCTCTCCGTAAGCCTGGGGTCAGAGGAACCCAGGTACCTGTCCCATTCCCCTACACTGCAGAGCGGCAGCCAATGTAGGAAGTGTCTGGGATCCCACAACCACTTTGTTGGGAGGAACCCAGGAGAATGACAAGAGGAAGGAGCAAAAGGCAATCTCAGACCTCCAGCCCACACCAAACAAGTCTGGGAGATACAGTCATGGAAGAAAATGGAAGTCATACACCTGAAATTTCTGAGAGGATAACAACTGAAGTAAAGAAACAAATTTATGAGATTGAAAAAGTAATCAGATGAGAAATAATGTCTCAGGTAAAAGAAGAAATGAAAAACACAAGGAAAGAATTGCTTAGTGTATCTAAAGAAGACTTAGATAAAAAAAGAGGAGCATAAGAAAATGTTGGAAACCTTGAATGAACAATATAGAAAGGAATTACAATGCATGAAACAGATTCAAAAAGATATCTAGGAAGTTAAAAAGTTGATCAAAAGCTGGCAAAACTGCTTGAAAGAGACTAAAGATAGACCTTCATTCCTTGAAGACAGGATTTCAGCTAGTGATCATGAAAGGAAAGATCTTTTAAAAATAACAAGGAACCAGGAAATATTCAATGGCTGCAAGACGATGCAAAGAGAAACAATTTAAGAGTGATAGGTATCAATGAAGAAGAAGGGGTCAACATAAATGAAATAAAAAGGCTATTTACAGAAGTAATAGCCAAAAATTTCCCAAACATGGGAAAAGGATCTGGTATGCAGAGAAGTGAGACAAATAAAATTCCAACTAGCCATAACCAAAATTAATCTACACCCAGGCATATAATAATCAAGATCCCAGAAATTGAGCACTAGAGTGGAATATTAAAAGCTGCTAGAGAAAAGAAACAGATCACCTATAAAGGATAACCAATCAGAATCATGGCAGACATGTCAACACAAACCATCAAGTCAAGAAGAGTTTGGAGTGAAGTGTTTCAAATCTTGAAAGAAAATGACCTCCAATCCAAATTGATGTACCCTGCAAAACTATGTTTCAAAATTGATGGAAAAATAAGATACTTCCATTATAAAAAAAAAACTGAAGGAATTCATGACCACTAATCCAACTCTACAAAGACTGCTGAAGGATACTCTAGAGAGAGATAAAGATGGCCGTGGTTCCAGGAACAGCAGCAGAGGAGGATCACCAAATAGGACAGGCAATGGAATGAAGGGGAAAAGCAGAGGACCAACAGCAGGAGGATAGCATGGCAGAAACAAACCAATGTATGCTGATTGTAATCATTAATGTAGATGGCCTCAATTCAGCAATTAAAAAAAAACACAGGGAGAGTGGATCAAGAAACAAGATCCATCAATATACTGTATATAAGAAACACATTTAACTCAAAAAGAAATTCATAGACTGAAAATCAAAGGGAAGAAAACCATTGTTCCTTGTGACAGGAGACCAGAAAAAAGCAAGGGTAACTTGCCCATTAACCACAGAATGAATAAGAAAGATAATGGTATTTTCATACAATGGAAAGCTACTCAGCTATCAAGTAGGATAATCTTGAGGTTCTTGTAGGTAAATGAACGCAACTGGAGATCATGTTCATGGGCGCAAGAGTTTGAACTCATATGGGTGAACCCTAGCATAAAAAACAGAAGGAGTTAGTGGGATCCAAAAACACAATAGATATTATAAAAGTGATAGAGGAGGAAACACCTAGGAGGAGAAGGTAGTAACCAATGTTAATTTCTTATTGTCTTGAACTCTTGTAATAAGTTTTCACAATTTTGTTAAGTTTGGTTCTATTCTGTCATGTTTTGTTAGATTTTACTGTGTCTGATGGTATAAGCAGCTATTTTGAACATAATGGGATGTAGTATGGTAATCATGGTTGGTTTCCTATTATCTTGTTTTGAAGTCCTATAATGCTTTCATTCTTTTGTTTAATTGATTTTATTCTGTTGTGTTTTGTTTGATTTGATTATGTGTGATGGTAAGAATAGCTATTTTGAAGAAAATGAGACATTATAGTAGCCATTGTTGATTTTCTATCATCTTGTTTTGAAGTCCTATAATGTTTTTATTCTTTTGTTTTGATTGGTTTTAGTCTGCTTTCTATTATTTGATTTCATTGTGTACGAGGGTATGGACAGATATTTTGAAAAGAACAAAAGACATTATGGTAGCCATTGTTGATTTCCTACTGTCTTGTTTTGAAGTTCCATAATGCTTATATTTTTTTGTTTTGATTGGTTTTATACTCTTTTGTTTTGTTTGATTGTACTGTGTGTGAAGGTATGAACAACTATTTTGAAGAAAACAAAAGACACGATGGTAGCCATTGTTGATTTCCTGTTGTCTTGTTGTGAAGTCCTATGTTGCTTGCATTGTTCTGTTCTGACTTGTTTTGTTCTATTCTGTTTTGTTTTGTTTTATTCTCTTTAAAATTAAAAAAAAAAAAGAAGTTTGTTACCTGGCGTCATTTGGGAGTGTGATGGCAAACAGAGAAAAACTGTTCTAAATATGCCACTACTATTCCTCTAATTCAATCTGTGAAAACCTCTGTGACTTTCTGGGTCACTTAGCTTGTGCCTTAAGATTTTCATAGAGTTAACACCTGTGTCACTTCAAAGAGATCAGAGAGTGAGGCATGGTGGAATACACCTTTAGCCCCAAGTTCTCAGAATTAGATGCAATGTAAAACATTAGTGATTTTCACTTTCACTGAATTTACAGTAAAGCCCAATGACCAAAGTTTAGTTGCACTTTTCCTTGACCATCCATTGAATACGACAGAAGCCTACTTTTGTGCTCTTGCTTTTTGGGACCCGGTGCTCCCCTAGTTTGCTCATGGAGTGCCATGGCAAGAGGGCTTGCTCACTTCAACACAGCTCCAGAGACGAGAGAGAAATGCAATGCAAAGAAAGCCACTGGGGCACCTGGATGGGAGCATGTAGTTCTCATTCCTACTTTCCTTACTTTATGTTTTAAAAGGACATGAAATGGATTTGGTGAAATCTGATCCACTACTTTTCTCAAATCACGGAATCACAAAACCACTGATCAAATATAACAAACTTGCTCATTCATCCCCATGACAACTAGTAATAGATAAAAACAAAATCTATTATTCATGTGAGAGCAGTGTAGTAGGAACAGATGAATTTTTAAGAGTAAGAATATTATTTTCATTCAAATGCCTTAAAGATGAGTTTTTAAAAGAGTATATGAACAAGACTAAATTAGCCAAAAAATTTTCAAAATATTAAAGAATCTTCTTTTAGAAATGGCCCTGAAGCATCAAGGGCTGGTTAAGCATCAGTAATCAAATAAACTTTGAATACCACTCTACAGTGTTATTATTATTTCAGTAATGAGGAACATTTTCCAGAGATTGGCTCCACATTAGCATTCTGGGAGGCAGATGGTCATCATAATTAAAGATCTTGAGTTAATCTTGGCCTTGGCTTGCTTCAGACAGCACAAATCATATGTCTTTAAAATATGCCACTTTGATTGCAAATCGTATCTTTTTATGCTTTTTTCCAGAAAAAAAAAATGAGCTCCAAAATTTTCTTCCTGGAATAATTCATCCATGTCTCATGGTTTGAAGACATAGAAGGAAATCTGAAAGAAATCTGTGCAGTTAGGGTATTACAAAATTACAATGAAGATTGAAATCTTTGCTAACTTAGTCACCACCACTGATCTGATTTTTGAAATGAACTAAAAGGCAACTGTCAAATTATAGAGGTCTATAGTATATTTCTGTTAACTGCATATTAGTATAGATTCTATGTTTCCTGCATATAATGTTTACTGAGATCCTGTTCCTATAGATTTAAAAAATCAAGATCTAAAATCATGAACGCTACATCTCAAAGAGTGTGCACAGAAGAAAAATATCAACTTTGAAATCATAATCCCACAGTGTCTCAGCTGAGTGCCCTAAGAAATGTAATTGAACTGTTCCAAAGATTTCCCATCTATAAAATAGGTATAACAATAACTCCTCAAAAGTATAGCATAAAGAGATGAAGGATTTTACAGAAAACATTTCAGCCTCCAAACACCACATAGCAATCTAATCTTAACCATGATTTCTCATATTTACTGTTTTCTCAATTACTTCGTGTTGCCACATGCATTAGTCCTTACACAACAAAATGTATTTTGGCTGAGAGGCATTTAGATTCTGAAAAGAAATGCTAGAAACAGAATTATCCATGGTCCTCCCACTGAGTTTAGATTTTGGACTTGAGAGTTTTGGCACTGGTGTGAGAATGCTAAATAGCTGCCAGGGAATGACTACTGTAGTCTAAATATATTACTGTTTGCCTGTATGAATTATCTCCTCACATTTGTTGAGAGGACTGTGCTTACCTGAAATGCTGCAGTATCATAAAATCATTCTTCACTAATATATTCTGGTTGGAAGAGGGATATATCAGTCAGACAGGATTCTCCTGCTATAAGGTTTCAGTAATCAAGTCAAGTAATCAATGGGTTTTATATCCCATAATGGATGCATTCATCTTTCACTAAAATAGCTTAAGTAGCTAAAAGCTTTTGATAATTTTCTCATTATAAAATTCACTTGTTTAAAGACAAACTGTTTTCTGAACTCAACCAAGCAAATTCTTTAAATCACAGTTTTGAAACTTTGCTATTATAGCCCCATAAAAAATGCCTTCCTCTTGGGCATTTGGGACACCAAATATTCATTCATATGCCTAGATAATTCATCAAACAAAAAAAATTCTGTACAAGAAGACAGAATATATTATTCTTCATATTTGCATAGTAAATCAGGCCTATGCTGTGGGTCACTGAATGCTATTCATAGCATCTAACAAGTTGTGCCTTCAATCTTGCTTCCAATGTTCAAATTAAAATAATTTTAGGGAGTAAAAGTTTCCACATCGTGAAATTGCAAGTAGATCTTCAAAAATATGTGGCCTCCTTTATTAAAAATGTTGTGGGTATGTGATGCCAAAGTAAATGGTTCTATCAATTATAGAGCTTGGAGTTTTGAACACAACACAATCTCTGATGCAATAATGTTGAGATGGAGTAGTGTATTAGGGTATTATAGATAATAACTCTTCTAATGGTTCACTTTCAAGTACGGCAGTGGTTTCACTTTCTCTGCCTGTATCACCATTCTCTGTATTTCCTGTGTTGATAAAAATATATTGATTACATAGTCTCCAATGATGGTGTATACCAAGATAACTAACACCATTAAAAATTCACCGTGGATGGTTTTATTATTAAAATGTTAAAGTTGAAAGTAATAATACAATCCCAAACCACATTCTGCTCATAATTAATTACTAAATGCATTATATGTGGAGAAACTCCTAGTCAGGGCTTCTGTGACAGCATTACAATTGAAATTTATACGCAAATATTTTCACATAATATAAAAGTATTGCAAATGTGAAATACACTGACAGTGATGCATATGGATGTTAAAAAGGGTCTCCTATGTTGCAAATAAACTGTATTCTTCCAAGATTTCAGGTTCATCTGGCCAACCGTAAAACCAGTGAGTTAGTTCTTTCAGAACTCTACTTATATAATAGATCTAGTAACTTTCAGAGAAATAATTCATCTCTTAAGAAAAAAAGTCAAAAAACAATAAGTTTATCCAAAAGCAATAGAAAAATGCTGAAGAGGAAGAGTGGTCTTCAGAGAAGAATATTGATTATTCACTAGCATATTATTCAATCACATGAATTTTGGTCTGAAGACTGTTAAGAGTTTTTGAAAAATCAGTAAAAATAAAAAAGCTACCTTGCTGAGCTTTTTTAAAGCTTAGAGGAAATGAGGTGGTTCTACCATGTATCTTGGGCAATGTAATCAGTAAAAACTGGGAAAGTGAAATATCTTTGTTGGCATGATATGATGGAAAATGCAAACTAGGGAAATTAGTATGAGCAAAATTATGGACCAGAGAAAGAAGTGCTTATCAACTTTTTGATGTCTCAGCAGAATACAATGGAACAGGAGACAAACAAAAATAAAACAAACAAAAATATGCATAAATATTTTTAAATCAAGGCAACAACATCCTTAGAAACATGAAGTCAACATACCCTGGAAGTATTTGTTTTCTTAGTTTAATATTAATGGCTCTTGACTTACATTTTATTTCCTTGAATTACTTTAGTAAATACCATACCAATTTACCTTACCCAGAAGAAATCAACAGAGTAGTTAATATTGATCTTTCTAACAAAATTTAATGTCATTAATAGAGTAAAGAACAGTATTAAAATAAACTGCATTTCAAGCTCCCCATCTCAGACCCATTTCTGTGGTATTTAGAACACTTTTTTACAAATGAAGTTCTATAGTATTCTCAGAAAAATGAGTGTTCTAGAATGATATTGCCTCCATCTGTTGTTGCTTGAACCAAGTCATATCTGCAATGCTATCAGATAGGACCCAGAATATTATACATGAGAGCATAATACAGTGGAGTAAAAGTTGGTGCCATGAGATAATCAAACTTTAAAACATTACAGAAGGAAGTTTGTTTTATTCACAAGTTTAGAGATAATACTAATTAGGGATTTGAGCTGAATGCTTTGAGGCAAAGTGTTTCAGCTTCAGACAATTAATTTTTGAAGTTTTGAATCCCAAGAAAGTGCATGGTCCCTGACACAATAGATACTTATAATCAAGAAATGCAAGTTGGAAAAATGAATGAAAGAATCCTTCATTTTGAGACTGCCATTGACTTGCAAATATCTACTTTTGTCAGACATTTGCAGCATGGGATGGATTATATATGGTAGGATTAGAGTAGTAGAAGATACTATGTCAATACTGTGTTGTCAATACCAGTCACATGAGATCTCTCTAGATGTTCTTTGTGTTTGTTCTGCACATCTCTGCCCAGTCACCACACTGTCATTGTCTTTGTCACTCTATTCCTCAATCCAAATGTTTTGCCATACTTGTGGATTTTAATTTCTTGTCCTGACTTTCCAGGATTTCTGCAATCTATATCATATTGAACTTCATTCTTGGTGTAGTCAGTGTTTACAAGGGAAAGGATTTAATACAGGACACATAACTTACAGTATTCTTTTATAATATTCACCCAGAGTCAAATGTGAAAGAGTATGGGAGATTTGTTCTCACACTAGAGATCCAAAGAATCCATCTGAGGGCCTAGATACCATGGCAATGTCTTCCATGAGTCCAAGTGGAGGTCTAGGGCCCACGACAATGTCATATGCAAGTCTGTATCAAGGATCTGCACTGGGAAGCCCCAAAGGTCAGTGGTGGAAACTAGAAAGTCTACACAAGTTGGGTAAAGGATCAGTGCCAGCAGGCTGAATGATCGATGCTGGATTCAGGAAGCAATATTCTCTGCAAAATAACCACAGCCATCCTTAGTGACAGCGAGGACCTAAGCCCCTGATGAGAATAAGAGTTTATATCAGGAAAACCAACATGACAAGCTTTTCCAGGAGAATCAACAGCACCCCAACTTTCCCTCCAGTTCTTCTTTTATGCTGTTGGCAACTGTCCTCAGGTGGGCTTTTCATACCCAGACCCATGCTGACTCAGTTCAGCTGGGTGTCACAGGCTGACCATTAGTTAATCCACCACAACCCACCCCTGATCAACTCAATAACCAGAAACATTTCTTTAAACCATAGTCTCTAGTGGCAGATTTATGAAAAATTAACATGTCTTGGTCTATTCAGATTTACATTAATATAACAATTACATGTATACAATTCTTATTGCGCTCATTTCCTCATCAAAAGCAAAATATTCAAAGGGTGATCAAAATTCAAGATAAAATCCACAATACTTTGACTAATCAACCTGATTACAAACATATATCTAAAAACTACATTAAAGGACCTATCATAATCACAATCAATGCTTTCCACTAACTTTTAACAAAAGGGCACGGCAACACTAAGAAATAGGAATCACCTACATTTTAAATACAGTCTTTCCTTCAGGTGAAAGGCTTCAGTTCAGTTTTCCATAGTCCTGTTCTCAACAACCATATTCTCCTCTGTTTCATCCTTACAATACACTGCTCCACTGGAGACTTCCCTTTGTTCACATCACCTTGCTGGTTCTTTGCTCTTAATTTCTAACATAGATCTGGCAAGAAGCTCTCAAAGGTAACCATGCCACCATTCCAACAGTAGGCTACATTGTAATTTTTCTGCCACTCTGGCAATATCTAAACCCAAGCAAAATGCAGACGAACTTCCTGACAGAGCACAACATATACCGCTTGGAATCCAGCAGCCAATGCAGTCCTTATCAATAGAAGCCTCCTGAACTTCATTTTAACGAGCAGCATTTACATCAGTACTCTGATTTTCCAGGCTCTGACCAGTTTCCCATATAGTTTATAGCATACAAGGACTGCTTCTTTGGCCAATCTCTCAAAAACTTTCCAAATTAATTCCAAGGGCTCTTAAACCACATGGCCAAGCAATGTCACAGCAATGAATCCACTCTCCTGGCACCAATTTTGTAGTAGTCAGGATTTATAAGGGAAAGGATTTAACACAGGACACATAATATATAGGATTCTTTTATAGTATTTGCCCAAAGAGTCAAATGCAAAAGAGTGTGGGAGATCTGTTCACACACTAGAGACCCAAAGACTCCAGCTGAGGGCCTGGATTCCATGGCAATGTCCTGCATGAGTCCATCTGAAGACCTAGAGCCCATGGCAATGTCCTCCATGAGTCCAGCTGGAGGCCTGGAGCCAACAACAATGACTTGTGCAAGTCTGTATCAAGGATCTGCGCTGGAAAGGCCCAAAGGTCAGTGGTGAAAGCCAGAAAGTCTGTGCCTGCAGGATGAAAGATTTGTGTCAGCAGGCTGAGTGATCTGCGCTGGAGCCAGGAAGTGATGCTCAAGGTAAGGACCAGAGCTCCCCACAAAACAACCACAGCCATCCTCAGCCACAGTGAGAACCTGTGCCACTCCAACAATGAGAACAATTGAACTCCTATCAGGAAAACCAGCATGAAAAGCTTTTTCAGGAGAATCAACAGCATCCCATCTTCCCCTCCAGTTTTCCTGTTATGCTGTTGGCAACAATCCTCAGGTGGGCCTTCCATACCGAGCACCACGCTGGTTCAGTTCATCTGGTTGTCACAGGTTGACCATTAGTTAAGCCACCACAATTCCCTTTTGTCCTTTTCCCTGTACCTATGTACTTCCTTTGCTTGAGTTCTCATGACTTCCTGATTCATGAACATTCATGAAAAACCACTCCCAGCTCTTATGTCGCCAAGTTCCCCATGCTGCACACGTTCTTTGCCTCTTATGCAATTTCTTTGCCACATAGTCTTGAAAATCTAAATTCAATTGCTCTGTGAAATCTTTTCAAGCTATCAGTCTGTGATTGATCACTTGTCACTGATCACCATTAACTTACTTGTACAGAGGTACAAAGTTTAACAGCAGCCAGAGATGTAAGTAATACTATGGTTGAGCTCAGATTTTAAAAT
>RJWT010034949.1:0-13572 GCA_004365215.1 Cuniculus paca
AAAAAAAAAAAAAAAAAAAAAAACAATTACAATCAGGTAGCAGATAATTTGCATAACATATACAAAATATGAGAAAAATGTGTTATTTTTCCACTAAAAGTAAAAACAAACAGAAAACTATCAAGGTACAGACAGAAATAAACAGTTCTGACAGCTGTCAGCTCATAACTGCCAAAGGACTAATGGCTAGGTGCTCTGCTGAACATAAATAATTTCACGAACTCCCAATATCACATGAAGTTTTTCTATAATTCTGATAGAAAACCAAAGAAAAAGAACTCCCTCCATAGTTTCATCTATGCACAAACACTGCTAAAGGAACAAAAGAACAAATGGAGCCTTTTCCAGGTTAACTTGAGTGAATGCAACTTCTTTACAAATTATGGGTTTAACCTTGTTCTTTGTTATTGTCATCCAACCAAACAATGATATACTGACCAGTGTTACCCTAAAGTTCATTTCCACATGATTGAGGTTTAGGCAGTGTTTTGGTCACTTTTCTTCGTTGCTGAGACAAACACCTGACACCAAAATGAAGCAAGGAAAGGTTTATTTAGCTTACAGTTCTGGAGGTTTCAGTCCATAATCAGCTGACTCCAAAGCAGAGTGGCATAGCACAGGGGCAACATTTCAAGGCAGCAGCCAGGGCAGAAGAGCAAAAAACGGGTAAGCCTCTTCGCTACCCTTCTAATGTACACAGGCCACCACCACCCCCTCTTCAGGGTGGGTGTAATGCTCACAAAATGTCCTTGCCCTCCTTTGCACAGGATGAGGATATTTACAAAGTAAGAACCCTCGTTCCCTGCTGAGTCTCTCAGTTAAACCTCTAAACTGCTCAACTTGACACAATGTATTAACCATAACAGGCAGGCTTCTTACTTACTATTGGCCTCTTGACAGTTTTCTGAGATCATTTACTTTAGGAAATTTATTTTAAATAATTTTCTGTCCCTTTGAGACATAAGTATCCTATTCTGTTGGGAACTATGAATTATTAATTGAATCTAGGGATGTCCAAGTTTGTCCTTGTCCTGCCCTTGGAAGCAGACTGGAACATGGAAACTTCCCTTTTTGATCACAGCTGGAAGCCCTAGCAGTAATGATTACTGTGCAGCTCACAGGGCAAGGTAAGACCTGCTAAAGAGGATAAAGCACCTGTGGAAGCTACAGTTCCCTCATTGTCCCCGTCTTGTCACTGTCTGCAGGTGTTTTGTCCCCTCTGTTATAAGCCTTGTCAGTCACTCCACTTGTCTAACACATCCAGCTGCAGTCCCCTCACCATTTTCCTCAAGGAATAATACCAAAGTTCTGGGTGCCTGGTGACCTTTTGTTCCCTGAGAACAGCTGGTCATCCCAGACCCCTGTCTGCACCTGTGTTTTATCTCTTGCTCTTTGTTCCTGTCATGTGCCACGACATTTGGCAGAGATTGGGGTCTCACTACAAGGATCGCTGATAACTGGCACCATAGAAAGGGTCTCTAATAGTATTCTCTCACCAATATTCCCCAAGAATGTATTTGTCAAGAACCTAGTTGCTTTTTGGCAAACATGTACTAATGAAAGTTAAGAATTAAAAAATGGTAATAATCATGAAAGGTAACACCCCTATTCCTCAATCTCTATGAAAATGTGGGAGTCTAACCTCTTTCAGAAGCCTTAATTATCAAGTAAACATGGCTTTATCCCTTGACTAACCTCATAGAAAATATTCTCAGGTACATTTTGATGTTCTCCACCTTTTATTTTGGTGGAATTGATTTCAATTTCTCTTTTTATTGCAATAATTTGCTACCCTTAATTTTGTTTTCTCCAAGAAAATCTTATTACTCTGGTGTTTTCTTTTTCTACCTTATTACAAAACAAAGTAAAAAACTACTACTACTTCTTAACTTTGAAATTATCCTGATTCCTTGAATAATCCCCCAAATTATCTGACACAACCTCAAATAATATAATATTCAAGTACTAATACTATCTTATTTATATACTCACTATTTCTCATAAAGTCTGAACTTTGCTCAACCATGGTATATCTCTGGATAACTTGGCTGGTGAGCATTAACAGGACTAATGTCACATATAGGAGCAGAGATTTAATTTAATTAATAAAACAGAATCTAACACTATAGAAACTACAACCAGTCGGCTGTAGCAATGCATGTTTCTAATACCTGCACTCGGTAGACTGAGGCAGGAGGATTGCCATAAGTTCAAAGCCAGACTGGACCACATAGTGAAATCAAGGCCAGCTTGAACCACATAGTGAGACCCTTTCTCAAAAAACAAACAAGCAAATAAACAAATTATAGAAACTACAAAGTCATGAATGTAAAATAAATTAAATCTTTAACTATAGAGCTTTTCAGATTACATTACTAAATCCACCTGAGATTCAATAACATACAGGTACGTATAAAATAACACAAATTTAAAATTAACCAACCAAATTTAGCAAGATACAAATAATGATTCTACACAACAATCAGTTGGAATTTATCCAAATAATATCAATGTGAGGACCAATAACTATAATAACCATACTAATTTTAAAAAATACAGAAACCAAAATAGTACTCATCTCAACAAATGCAAAAAAATAAGTGTGACAAAAAAGACATTCATAAATGACAAAAAAATTAATAAATTATTCAAGGAGGGCAATTATTCAATTCAATTTTATTTTATTTTATTTTAGTACCAAGGATCGAACTCATGACCTCACACTTGACAGGCAGTGTCAGGTTGTACATCTGAGCTATATCTCCAGTCCAATTATTAAATTTATAAAGGTAATTTTCAAAATTTTCATAGTTGGCAATATGCATAGTAGTGAAATTGATTGTTTTATCCTTTGAGAGTAAATCAATGTGAGCATCTATCATTTCAAATCAATTTTGTTCTGGAGACTACTTTGTAAATAAGACATAAATAAGTAAAACTGATTTTATTCACAATTATTTGATAATATTTGCAGAAAATATTAAATCCAGGAATTTACAAAAGAACTATGAAAACTAGCATACTGGCAAAGTTGCATAATTCAAAATCAGTATAAAAATCTATCTCACTTCTATATTTTAGTAAAAAGAAAACTAAAAAGTAAATGAAGAAAGTAATTACATACACAAAAACTTTAAAAATAAAGGACAAAATTTAACAAAAGATTTGAAAATCTTATAATTAGTACCATAAACTGTTGTTGGGAGAAATGAAAATACATCCCAAAGGAGAAATACTCCATGTTCACTGATTGAAGAATACAGTACTACCCAGACACAATTCTCAATTTTATCTACTTAATTTTTGCTCTCCCTACAAAAATACAGCAGGTGTCTTTCTAAATCTCCCAATTTGAGACTAATATGTCTACAGCAATCCAAAACACCTAAAGCAGAAAACAGAAATCACTCAGAAGAAGAAACAGGTGGATTTACACTTCTTGATATCAGAACACACTACAAAACAAGATTTAGAACTGTGTGATAATGACATAGTAACAGTCATTAAAATTGGTAAAATAGAATTAAGAATTCAGAAGTAAACCTTTATTTTATTGATTTTCAATAAAAATGTCAACATAAAGGAGGAAAACAATCTTTCCAGGAACCATGTCAACATTAAAAAAAAAAACTAATGAATTTAGACTCATAGCTCTTACCATACATAAAGAATGAGACACAGACTTAAACCATACAGAAAAAAATACAAGTGAAAAATTCTGTCCTTTGATTAAGTTAAAGTTCTTCTTCATATATTATAAAAGATATGCTCCATAAAGAAAAATGTTGATGTATTTGAATTTATCAAAATAAAAAAACTTTTAATATGCCATTAAAAAGGAATGATACATAATACTGAAAAATATTTGCAAATCATGTATCTAACAAAATATTTTATGAGATACCTAAAGAAATCTATGTACCACTACAAAATATGAAAAAAATTAGAGAAAAACTAGAGATTTCATCAAAGAAAGTTTATGATTAACTAATAAATACACTAAAAATAACCAATTCAACAATATTCATTAGGAATATGCAAATTAAAACCCTAATGAGATACCACTGTATGTCCACTAGAATAAATGTAGCTAGACCCAGTAAAAAGTGGTGTTTGTAAAGATACAGAAAACTTGAGATTTCAACATACTATTTATGAAAATGTAAGATGGCAGAGCCATTACCAAAAAGTTGGCCTTTCTTAACAAATTTAATATAAACTTAGATTTAGTATAACAACTTTACTGAAAGGAATTTACACAAGTGTAATAAAAGCACTAATACAAACCACACATGTGTTTATAGCAGCATTATTTATATCTAAAAAATGGTAAAAATATGGATACTCATTAAATAATGAATTAATGGTTAAACAAAAGCCATTATATATAAATAACTGAGATACCATTAAGCAATAAAAAGCAACAGACAACTGATCATGCTGCAGAATATAGGTGAACCTCAAAATCATGCAAATAATGCAGAAGTCAGATACTAAAAGCTACTTACTGTATAATTCTAAATAACAAAGCTATTCAGAAAACTAAATACTCGGGAGGACAAAAGTCAATGGTAGTATAAGAGAGTTTGTGGCAGAATGAATTAATTAAAAATGATCACCATGGAAAATTTTGTAATAATGCAAATATATTAATTTGGATTGCACAGTAATGTGACAGCTGTAAAGCTGTATACATGCAATAAAAAAGATAATGGAGAGGAGTGTGTGCTTCTGTGGATGTGCCTCCATGAGGAGGGGATAACAGAGCTTTAATTTGGTGATTGGGAATGATCCAGATTGAGGGAGAGTGTGGAGGCAGGGAGCCTGGACCTGTGGGGACTGGGATTGGCACAGACATCTGTTTGCTCGCATTGAGGGATCCAGCTCTCAAGACTGGAAAAAAATACAGAATTCAGGTAAACCTTATTCTTCTCGGTTGCTCTGTTCAGTCAGTTAATTCCTCAACTCAAGACACAGATCCTGAGGGAGCCATAAAACAACAAAAGCAAGAAGACCCCAAGAAATACACCCGTGACCATTGGGCACCTCTCATGAGGAACCTCATCAGTGACTCATTAGCCTTTCATTCACTGCCTCTCACAAGATGGGCTTCACGGGAATGCACATGGCCATAGATTCAGAAGTTCTGTGATTTGTTTAATTTCTTGCTACTGCCATTTTGAAATCTGAATAATAATATCTTTGAACTTATTCTTTGTATGTCCAAAGGACCAGTTGGAATACATGTTTGTAGATGAAATATGTAAAATGTACATAACTGTCATCATTCATTTTCACCCTATTTATCAACAAAGTTTGTGATACCCCATGAGCAAAGAATTTTAATAAAACTCTACATATGAGAGTTCATCAAGATCCATGTGTCTCATATGTCTAGGTTTGTAAATAGAAAAAGCAATCTTTACAGCCATGCATTGCTGAGAAGCCCCACTGTAGAATATGCAGAATCCAGAAAAGTTGCTCCAGGAAACATGAAACACCGTGAAATTCTATCAAAAAATATCTACTTTTTTACTTCTATTAGCCAGTGACTGGCACCAAAAATGATGACAGAGAAAAAAGGCATACACAGGACAAATTTTTCCTGTCAGTGTTTTGATATTCATAAGCAAACTGAAGGGAAACTGTTGGTAAAATGGGGACATATCAGAAAATGAAAAATGGTTGAGTTAGTTTATGTAATATTTCCCTACTTCCTGTATCAGTTATACATAAGCTGTAAAATACTAATTGTTTTATTCTAGTGATTTCACACAGAAATTAAATCCCCTTATCTTTACATTTAGAACTGACATTGCATAATACAAACATGAACAATAAAATTTATGGTAATAAAATTATTTTACTTTATTTAATATTAATAAGTAAATATTGAGTGTTGTAAGTTTAGAAATTGTGAAAAAGGGAGTAAAAAGCTTAGTATTTTAGAACCTAGAATGTCACCTCTTATCATAAATTATTAATAAGTCCATCTTTTTTTCACAAACCCCTATAAATTATACTGTCAGCCCAAAATGTTGAAGAACTTTTAAACAAATTGGCTATTCTGAAGTTAGTGTTTTAAAAACTTCTATTTTACCTAGAATTTAGACTATACTTTTTATGTTTTACAAATCATGAGATTTGCATGTGTGGTGTGAGATTTACATATACGAGTCAATGATGAGAGAGCATTTATTCCTTAGATGTATGTGGTGCCTTCCATTTGAAAAACCAAATCCGGGCTTGCAAATGCTGCTGGTAGGAAACGTCTTTGTCCAGGCAACAAAGCCTATATTTGCTGTGACACTCACTGAGACTTAAGAGTAGCCTCATGGCTAATCAAAACCAATTTTCTCCCTGTTTCTTTACCTCTCTCACAGTTATTCTTTGATTACCATACATGGCAGATTTTTACTGAACTATTTTAGCAATATAGTTAGCTGAAAAATTGAGTTATCTCTACTTAATGGATTTCAGAACTCATTTTTCTTCACTCACATTAGCAACTACATCATAAGGAACAAAGAAAATAGAAAAACAATAACACAATAAACCAAATTTAAAAATGTACATCTATATACACTAAAAAAGATAACATGACATTATAAAACAAGCAAACAAACAAAGGCAGAGATTTAGGCAAACTCCAGAAATGCCTAAAACATTCCCAAGTGTTTCTTATTCTAAATAAGTTGAAGTAATAACTGCAAGATGGCAATGTTAGAAATGATACCTTCAACTTTAAGTGTTAAGGCAGCAATGGAAATTTCAAAAGGAAAAATTGACATGTTGTAGGAAAAAGTGTTGAGTCATAGAATATATTCTTTAGCGACTATCTTGTTTACTTTTCTCTCATTGTTGAGACAAAATACCTGACACCTAACACAAAGGAAGGAAAGGTTTATTTCTTACAGTTTTTGAAGGATTAAGTTCATACTCAGCTGGCTCCATGGCAGAGTGATATGGCTGAGGGGCAGCGATTTAAGTTGGCCCCTAAGCAACAAAAGCAAACAGGGCAAAAGAGGAGAAAAACATATCTTTGTCGTCCCCTTATATAGTATGCTGACTCCACCCCTGGGTGGGTACAGCACTCACACCCTTAATCCCAGCATGAGACAATGAACCAATCACAAACACTTGATTCAGCTGCCTCCATGACTGCATGAGGCTGGGAGGCTACCTAGACACAAACCATAACAGTGACCAAAACAAAATAAATAGCTAAACAGAGTAAAGATATACAAGGTGTTATTAAGGGGCTCAGAGAGAGCAAATAGCACAAACACTGTCTTGAAAATTAATTGAACTTGGGAGAAATGAACATTGGATGTTCCTAGGCTTCTTTCACAATTACTTTAATGGCAGAAATTACTAGAATTTAAATAACTAAAACAAAGTTGGTTGCCTGAACTTCTTTTTCACTGATGCAGTTCAATGTCATTCTTGGAGCAGTTTCCACAGCCTCCTACTTCAACTATTCTCCTGTCAATATTTTCAAATACTAACATACTAATCTTAAGTAAGTCCAACAGCTTGATATCTTCATTTATGTTAATAGATGTGATAATATATATATCTCAAACTGTAGACAAGTTCTAAAATAAATCTGTATAATGTTATTTGTTATTGTCCTTTATATATTCTTGATTTACCTAAGCAAATTCTTTTTTCTGTTTCATAAAGATGGTTTTCATTTTCTGAATTTCAATGAAACAGTTAAAGAAAAAAATGAACTAGAAAATGTTACGGAAAAGTTATTGACATACAAAATAAACTTGAACTCAGTTCTGTTAAAACAACATTCAAGAGGTTCTTACACACTGACGTGAAGGAGAGGAAAGTACGAGAACACAATACCAGAGAGGTGGAAGTGATTAGGACAGCTCAGATTGTCAAAGTATATGTGTCGACATTAGGCTCTTTCTTTCCACAGACACTGAGGAACAGGGATGCTACCCTCCTTGATGACTTCATATCCAAAGAATGCATCCTGGGCTCTTGAGAGAGACATTCCCAGAATATAAAACTGGCAATAGTTCAAGTATTTGTGGAGCACAAAGGGGCAGAAGAAAATGTACAATTGAAAATTTCCCAACTTCAGAGAAAAGGAAGTAGAGGCCTGTAATCAGGAGAAAACTTCCAAAATTTTGATCAAGGATAGAAAATATTTCAGACCTTTGGGTATATCACTCAGTCTCACCTCCTACATTAGCCCTTGTTCATGTTAATGAGTTAATGAACCTTTCTTCTTGAAGAAATACTTTTCCTCATTTTTGCATCACTCACCAACCTAAGCCCCTTGCCCTTGACTTTGTGTCCCACCTCCTTCATTTTCTTGATGGAAGTCATTTTACTGTCAACCTCTCAATCTCATCTTATTGCTTCTTATCAGCATAAAATAATTTCTAGACTAGAAACCAAAACGTTATCTTGGCTCCAAATCCCTTGTGTCCTACTATCCTGATGTTCAACTTTCTAAAATTTTTATCAAAAGATTTTTCAAAATTGAAGTATCTTACTCTTCATTTCCTATGCCTGTAGCCATTAATTTTTTCTCTGCATCAGTTATGTAAGCCTTTTATAACAAAAGACACAACCCTTTAGGGTAGCCTATAACCCTAAATATTTCAACATATATGGGGGTACTCAATATACTGCTTGGTTTGGTATTTATTTAAGTCATTTTATACTTGAGTTTTGGGTACTATTTGTTTTCTTCCCAGTATGTTTTCTTCTAACTTATTACTAAATGCTGCTGTAACAACAATTGTTGAAAATTCAAACTAAATGAATGTTTTAATATTCAGACAAACCTTTATGCCTACAATAAATTTAATATACTATTAATATTTATATATTTATATAAAGTATGCCCGTATTTTCATGGGATTTTAGATTATGTGTTGTGATTTTCATCAGGAAACAGTGTAGAAAAGTGAAAATGGTTTAGTGTATGGAATTATTATATATTTTTGCAGAATTGACACTAGCTCCTCTATTAACTTTTAAAAGGTTACTATAAGTATATTTCTTTCTAAAAAGGTGAAAAGAAATCCAGAACACCTAAAATAAAAACTTGATTAAATATGTTTTAAATTACTTTTTTATTATTATTTTATTGCATTCCCAAGGACACACTATAAAGTGAATTGGAGTGACAAATTTGAGTGATCAGTATCATCATAACCCAAATTACTTTGAATCATTTGCTCATCTCTAACTATTATGAGCAACTTGAGTTGACATTTCCTATATCAATTAACATTATGCTGAATATACTTCAATTTAATTTCCTGTTAAATACCTGTTTTATATGCCACATGCAACAAGATCCTGTGGTGTAAGCCTTCATTTCTAGTTTGTATGCATCAGCTGAAAGATAATTTGATTGCTTTTCTTTTGTGTCACTTAGGATACTATTAAAAGTTTTTCATATTAATATGAACTCAAAATTGAGTTTATAGTTCCCTGTGTATAATTATTTGATCTACTTATGAAATACTTTTCTAAAGAATACACACATTTCTGTCTCTTCTCAGTCATAAAAAGAGGAGAAGCTCTGAAAGTCAAAATTCAACTTTTGATGGCACATAGCCATCCAAAGATCTTCCACCACTCCAAGTTTTCTCAATAAAAGTTCCTTAGTCTCAGCCTTAATTTACTCCCTCAGATTATTTTAGTATATAAGTAAATCATTTTTCTATATCTGACATGCTTTGTTTCAATTCATTTGTGAAATTCAAATTGCTATTTCTGACTTTTAATGTTATATTATCTTTCCCCTGCTGTAAAGATATTCATGATATTTTATCCCAAACTCTGTAAACTGTTTAATGTTTAAATTCCTCAATTATCATTGTCGGTATATGGCAAATTTGTTTTGTCAAAACATCTTGATTTGTATCTCTTAACTCCTCATCTTCTTCATATGTGGAATAACTTGCCCTTTTTTTCTTTTTATTACTGACAAATTGCTTCTTCTTTCATGACTCAATCCCTTGAATTTTGAGGTATCTCATTCTTTCATGAATTTTATAATTTTTCAACATAAATTTATTAATAACATATTTATTAAGAATCTATAGTATATCAGATACCATAGCAAGACTCAGGTATATAAAAACAAATGTGGTTATTTGAAACTTAAAATAATCAAATAAAGACATAACAAATAAATGGTGCTTTAAAACAGAAGCATGTACTCTTTTGAAAATGGGGAGGGGATCAAGAGATGAATGGAAGGAGGAATTGAGCAAACAGAGGGAAGAGAAGGGAATATGAAATGTATTATGATATATTGTGAGTTTGTACCAACACTCTACAATAAATATTCATTCAAAAATAAAAATTAAAAAACTGTTTAATGATTAAAATTTAAAAATATACAGAAGTAGCTATTAAAAGCAACAAATTAGAGGTTACCAAAATCACTG
This sequence comes from Cuniculus paca, assembly GCA_004365215.1. Taxonomy (NCBI): domain Eukaryota; kingdom Metazoa; phylum Chordata; class Mammalia; order Rodentia; family Cuniculidae; genus Cuniculus; species Cuniculus paca. Next base: position 10,437 of record RJWT010034949.1, read on the forward strand.
AATTCAGAAAAGTCTTCTCCAGGGGACTAATAATTAACCTTAAAATTAAAAAGAAAAGTAGAGTTTGCCTATGTGGAAAGAAAACCAGAGATAGTTCGTGCAAAAAAAGGAAAAGAACAGGCAAAGGCCGTGTGGAATAATTCTGCTTAGGAGATGGGAGGTTTTGAAATAAGCAACATAACTGGGGAAAACAAGCATTAAAAACTACACTGCAAACCCAGGGAGGTTCATAATTTTGAAGAATTGTTTCTATTTTAAAAAGAGTGGACTCTGTTAACATATTTTATAAAAATTATCGGTATGATGAAATTTGTCTTCTTATGTGATTACTCAAGAGAACTGATTGTTAGGAGATAAAGAATAAATCAATGGTTTTGATACACTCTGAAGAGGAGTTTGGGAAATTTGTAAAGGTAGCTGATACAATGATTGTTGTACACTACTGAAGTTTAGTGAATGTGCCAACTGTGTTAAATATAATACCACATAAAAATGAGTTTTATACAGAAAGAATTGTCCTTCCAAAAGTGGATGTGATTTGAATATTGTATTTTTATTTATCTGAGAATAGAGTTTAAGTGAATTTTACATATACAAAATATATACATGAACAGAATATTAAATAGCAACTATTTTGATACTATTTACTTTTTTCAAAAATGCAACTACTGTATAAATCAGGGAGACCTATGCTTTTTCTTTTTCTTTTTTTTTTTTTGTGGCACGGGGGATTGAACTCACAACCTTGCACTTGCCAGGCAGGTGTTTAGGCCGCTGAGCTAGATCCCCGGCCCTGCTTTTTCATAACTATTTCAGAATTACTATTTTTAAACACATTATTACTGACACCAGTGGCACTAATGATTTTTGAGTCACTGATACAACATAAAAACTATAAATCTACTTTCATATCTGTAACATTTACTGTAACTATATGTACATATTAATATTCTAATTAAGTACACATTTCAAAAATTAAAACATTCAAAATGTCAATAATAATCAATTAATCATTGATAACATGTTGTCTAACATCGTTCACAAGTTACTATGGTTGTTATAGCAACAATATTTTGTTTTTACTTTTCCACTGATGCAATTATATAAAAATATTATGTAAAAAGTTTATAAAGAAGCACCAGAAGTAAATTTTTAAAAATGCATATCATATTTCAGATAATAGAACATTTGTAAGCCTATAACACTCTCAATGAGATTCTTAACTATCTTTAACTAGAATGTAAAATCCTTTTTTTACTTTACAGCACATATTACAGAAAACTTTTGAAGCCTCCCAATATCACACAAAAACTAATAAAACCACCCACACAAGAGGTTATAAGTACAAAGAAATTTTTTTAAATGTTAATATAATTTCCAGCAGCAACACTATTTTTTTAAAAATATTCATGTGGTAAAGTGCTGTTGAAAATTAGCCACACAGTCAAAGTAAATTTCCAATGCACTTAGGTAAAGAAGGTATTCTATTTGCCAATGTCCTGTTATTAGATCCATCTTCAAAAACAAATATGTGTTTTGTGGGGTGTGTGTGTGTGTGTGTGTGTGTGTGTTTCCTTTCTCACACAATTTCTGTCCCTTTTCTCCATTCCATCTTTACAGAAAAAGTCCTTTGAAATATTTGCCTATTTATGACATGGTCTTTGTTTCTCTTTTATCATACAATTTCTGTTTTTGTCTTTTCGAAAGTCTCAAGACTTTTTTTAAAAAGTATTAAACTCCTAAATTTTTATCTTCAGCCTATCATTACTAAGTCTAAATGTGTACATGCATTTCTATCTTGAACAATTCTGTGTACCTCATCAAACTACCTGTTTAGATGAACTTTTCTTACACACATGCACGCACACAAACAATCCTTCAACAGTTAATTTTGTCAGTTAATTGCAACTTCATTTTTTCAATTTTCAGACTAAAAGTGCAGTATATATCTGTGTTTGATATATCTGTGTTTTTTCTACCTTGCCTATAACTGAAAATAGCAATTAAAGATAACTGAGGGATCTAGGTTTGGCATGTATACAGTATCTGACTACTTCTAATTACTCCATTGTAGCACATTTATCAGAATTACCACAAACTCTTTCTTGATCATAAAAGCTTCATAATTAGTATTTTATTACCATCTTTAGCCCTTCCCAATACATGAACTACACTATCTTTAAACTCATGCCCATATCATGTCATCTTTGCTCAAAATCTTCTCCATCTTACTAAAATGAAAAGCCATGCCCAAGATTTTACTTGGAGCTCTATAATTGCCTTTGACATCATCTAGTGGACAGTCAAACTCATTTTGCACCTTGCTGTCTTTCAATACAATCAATTGATGACACCTTGGACCTTTTGGGTCTGCTTTTCCCAACCTGAGGTTCCTTTGTTAGATATGCTTACTGCTTCTTCCCTCATTTTTTCAAGACTTTGATCATTTTCTCTCTCTTCTCTGATGTCTACTTTGAAATGTTATTTAAAACTGAACAAAGAAAAAAAATAAAGAGATGGCTGGAGTGGGAAGGGAGGTGAAGGAAAGTGAATGAAAAAATTAAGATGTATTTTGTACATGTATGAATGTAATCATTTTGTACTATAAACAAGTACCAATAAAAAATGTACTAGCAAAAAAATCTTTTAATTCTCCTGTATCTTCTGTCATCCTCATTGTCTTACTATTTCCTATAGGAAGTTGTTCTTATAGTAAAACAAATAAATTACTTCTTTCTTTATTCTGTTAGAAATTAAGCTTAATAATGGGAATAATACATACCTGCTTTAGCACAACCTGGAACACAGGTATTGTTCTATATTTATGGAATAAACTTTTAAGAATAAATCAGTGATTAGTCTTACTGTTCTATCTGGTAATGTTTATGAAATGTAAAAAAGTATTACATATCATGTAACAATAAAACTTAGTTAATTTTTAAATCTTAGAATAATCAATGAAAAAAAGTGTTTATTTTCAAATATCATTGATTGTAAAATAGATAGAAAACCAGTTATGGATGATTTGCAACATGTATTTACAGAAAATATTAAAAAGAAAAAGAAAAGAGCATCAAGTGTTAGAGAAAATCTCTGTGATATTGTTAGAGCAGTCTGTAGGTGCCAAATTTCCAAA
>RJWT010034950.1:0-13570 GCA_004365215.1 Cuniculus paca
ACACTGGGAAGTTTGGTCGATCCAGGCTAGTACTGGGGATATTACCTCTGGCTGTGCTTACAACTTCCCTGGTAAGAGTTTTTTTCAAAAGTGTGTGTGTGCGTGTGTGTGTGTGTGTGTCCATCCAGAGTAGAGCTGCACTATCCTGGAAACTTCCGAAAGCCACTGTACAAAGAATAGCTCGCGTCGCGGTCGGCTGACTTGGAGAAAAGGGAATGTTGGCGATGTTTCACTCATTTACACAAATGGAACTCACTAGAATAAGCCAGATAAGAGGAAGTGGTTGAAGACAAAGAGCCACATTTGTGCTTGAGACCCCCCGGGCTCCGAGGCTGGGCATGGAGCTTCCCTCTGCAGCCCATATGTGCTCAGGGCGCCTGTCCCTGTGGTCTTTTATGGCACCACTTCCCCCAGCTGCCCCAGAGCTGGCCCCCTTGGTGCTCAGTACCATTCTGGCTCACCCGGTTGTGCTCTGGGTTAGTGACAGTCTGAAGAAACAGTGCCACTCATTGGAGCCATAGGGGGGACAGTCGAGGACAGTCCCTTCCAGCCCTGCTGTGCCACACATCCCATCCTGCTCCTCTGAGGGGATGGGGACCGTGGACTGTCAGCTTTGCTCCCTGCTCGGCCGTGTGTGGCACAGAGTTCCCGTTGATGGAGAGCCTCAGCCTGGATTGTAGAGACCACAGTGAGTTCCCCAGCCAGCCCGGCAGAACCTATGGTCAGTGCCCACCATGGAAGTCACCACGGTGGGCCTGTGGTGAAGGGCTCTGGCAGAACAAGGCTGTCCTCCATGGGCCGTGGGAGAGTGGCCTATGGTGTGGACCTGGTTACAAGCAGTCCATGGGTAGGGAGGATGGGTCAGGTATGGGGTAGAGGGCCGAGGGCCAAGAGCATGGTGCCCGTGGACATCCGTGGGCTGTGGTTACAGTTCCTTGGGCATGAAGTGATTTCATGATTTATTTCTGCTTTTGGATGGTTTACAGCTAGAACTGGCTGCTTGCCCTTATGTCAGCACAGGCAAGATTGTCTCAAGGGTGACCAGGAGAATGTCCCCTCCATTCTGGGCTCTGTGATGTATCCTGTGACAAGGTCCCAGGTTTCAGAGGCAAACAGACCTTGTTTAGATCCTGCCTGTTGCTCGTGATTACCTGCCATTAGGAAAGTGTCCTAACCTTTTTAAGCCTCAGTTAAAATATTAGTAACAATAATGAAATAATTGTATTAATATTTGCAACCACCTCAGGTCAGGTGCTTAGCATAATGCCTTCTATGTAGTAAGAGCACGACAAACATGATCTTATTCTTTGGGATTATTTCTAAAATTGTTAATGCTGTAATGATGAGACATACAGATTGAGCTGAAAACACGACCCTCAGGTGAGGAGGGCTGGACAGCTCTTCTTTCCCCGGCTTGTGGGGAGGAATGCTCCGGCCAAGCTGAGCACAGTGGGTGTGGAGGGAGAGGAACAGGGAAGATGTTTTCCTTTAATTCACAAGGGCAAAAGGCTTTTTAGATTTGTAGCTTGTGGCCTCCGTCTGAGCTTTGGAGAATGTCTGCATTAGTGTTTTAAACCTGATAGCATTTCATCTACCAAGGTGTTTATATCCCCACAGGAGAGCTTCAGAGGAGAGGAAACCCTACCTGTAAGCCAATACTGCAGTCGCTTTGCAGCCCATTCTGCTTTTGCCCCTTCTGTTCTGCTGTTTCCAGGATCAACTTCTAGGAATGGAGAGGAAGAGCGAGTTCAGGGGGTCAGGGACTGTGGGGACTCAAAGACGATGCTGTGATAGAGTTATCCTTCCCTTTCCCTGCAGTCGGCAGAGAAACCTGAATCACACGCTGCCTTTTAAGATGTGAGCGCACCCATGATGCCCTGCACCTAGGAAGCCTGTGGCGCTTTCAAGAGTCTGTGTAATGGAGCTCATTGATAACGCTGCAGTATTGATCCACGGTCAAGTGTTAAAGGACTGTGGCACCATGGTGAAATTGGAAACCTCTTGTTTCCAGGAAGCCTGGCTCATTCACACTCAGGCTCCCTGGTACTGTGAGTATCCGTTACTTGCTGAATCACTGGGAAGAGCCCAGCCCGCAGATTTCTTATTCACAGAACACTGCTTAAAAGGAGAAAGCAACACAAAGAGCCCCAAATGATTATTCATTTGCTCCTTCGCTTTACATTTTTGAATGGATACGATTAATCTGGGTGGTTCCTGGGGCATGTGTGAAGAAAGCCTGTGTTCAGAATGTATCCGCAAGGAGAGAGTTTCTAGATATTTACTAGTATGGTTGGTAATCTAAAGAGAATTCCAAGTTAGCCACAGCTGTCTTTAGTGGTTCCTACATGATGATAATTATGTTGACCACAAAGGTCTGTGAAGCCAGAAGATGGTTTCTGAGTGCAGGTTTAATGAAAATAATTTGATTTTTCCATATTGTCATAAGTAATGCTATTTTACATTTCTCTTATTTTGGGTTGTCATGATGCTTAACTATCACTGTTCTCCTGATGTGTGATGAGAGCTTATTGGAAATGTGTTCCTTAATAAACAGATGAGTTGCTAACCAGCGCTCAGGCTTACACCTGTTTGTGGACATGTCTTCCAAGACTGCTAGACCGGGTGAGGCACTGGTGCTGGTGCAGCTGGAACTGCCTTAAACCAGCAGCCTGGAGTGGAGAGGTGCTCTGTGCTCTAGGGACACTAACATGGAAGTTGTGGCCTAAGAGGCACATGGAGGCCCCCACAGCGAGGCTCAGGGTGTCTATCACCCCTCTTAGGGACTTGGTGCAATCTCCTTTGCCTGGAGCACAAATGCTCATTGTGAAACTCGCTGTCCACGTTGTAACAGGACTTGTCTGACTTCATTTTGAAGCAAGTTCATACATTTATAAATATATTATAATTCTGTCAGACCTTTTTTAAAAAACTATTTGTGACCATTGGCCTCCAGGATACAGCGGTTGCATATTCTGCGAAGATTTGCGTGTTGGAACCTGTTTTATTTGTCACAGCACCTCCTGCTGTCATCCTGAGCTCTTTCAGCTCTGTTCAGCAGCCCGCCTGGTGGTGTTTCCTGGTTAATCTCCTCCACGCTGCACCACCTCACAGGCCATGCCTGGGGCTGCACCTTGCCACTCGATCACCTAGCACGCTGTGCTTCCGGGATTTTGAGTTCTGAAATGCCCCTTTCCAACTCATCTCATTTCCTGTTGAATCTGCTTACAGCAAAGGTATCAAGTACCCTCTGTGGGCCAAGCATCATTCCAGTGCAAAACAAACACAACCCCTGTTGTATTCAGCAGTTTCCACTTACAAGTGCTGATGATGAGCAGTAATCATAAAGAATTATTATCTAGAGGGTAGTTTATCAGAACCTGGTACGTGCTACTGAAAACACAGAGGAGGGCAGGGTGTTGGGAGCCCTGGAGAGTGGGTGTTTGGGTTTCAGGTTTAAGGGGGTGGTTAGGATTTGTGCGCCCACAGAGTGAAATCTTGCCCAGAGTGGGGTCAGTGTGTGCCGGCCTGGCCCGTGAGACAAGGGCATAGTGATGAGGAGTGGTTGGCAGACTCAGAGAATGTGAAGAAGCCAGGTCCAGAGCAGAGCACGTGAGGTGTGGAGGCCAGAGGGTGGCAGTGGTGATCACATAGCGTCTCAAACCATGCAAAGCACGCAACAGGAGCTCAACAGGGCTTGGGGTAGAAAAGTGACATACCTGACTGGTTTCAGGCATACCTGTCTTGTGCGCCACTGGGAGAAGAAAGGAAACGGGATAGAGTTTGCTGGCAGTGTTTTAGTGAGAGATGATGGTGGCTGAGACCGGGGGTGCAGCAGCAGCAGTGGTGAGAAATGCTGAGATTTTAGATGTGTCCTTGCTGGGTACATGCTCTGCTGTGCCATTTCTCTGTCCTGTGGCACCTTTGGTCTGCAAACCGCAGCGTCGGAAGACCAGATGCTTGTGGGAGTGTCTGTCCCTGGCTCCCTAGGGGAGCGTGCACTGTGTCAGGTGCTGTGGACCTGCTTTCTGGCTGTGGCCCTTTGGTCCCGCTCTGTGCCTGCAGAGTGATCTGGTTTCCCCTGTGATCTCATGAACAGCCAGGAGAGCCCAACTTCACTCTTGTGCCCCATGCAGCCACTGACAGATTCTCAGGGGGGCCTTGCAGGCTCAAGGTTCTGCTGGAACTGTCTTCCTCACTGCCGATTCCTGGCTTCCGCCAGATTATTTTGGAAAATCCTTCATGCTGACTCAGTGTGCACTAGGATTTCTCAGTATGTGCAGTGTGAGAGAACCATGGTTATTTTTACAGGGTTAGGGATGCAGAGATTAAAGATTATCGATTTAATTTGCATAATACCTCCTTTCTGTCTGTTTCTCTTATTTCTTCTCTGAACTGAAATTAGGACAAAAGTTTCTTGGAAATTTCTGCAGGTATTTGGATCTTCTAAAATCCCTTCTTTCCTTTTTTTTTTTTTTTTTGAGTTTTCCTCTTATCTTCACTGCAGTCTTCTTTGTGTGAACTACAGTTAATTCTAGGCTAAAGAACTACAGTTAATTCACATCCTAAATAAGTGGAATCTAAATCTCTTAGGGGTTGTCCTTTTTGTTGCAACTCTGTTCTGAGAAGTACTATCTAGAAAGAGAGGACTACTACTTATCAATTTCTGAAAGAAAGCAAAATGATTTGCCCTGTCTGTGCCCTTGCCTGGCCTGCCCTTCTTCTCTGGTCAGGACTCCTCCGGCCCATTCACAGTCCTCTGCTTGCCAACCCTGCCGACTTCCCTGCTCTTCTCTGTAGCTCTGGTGACAGCTCCGTCCTGCTCTGGTTGGTCACCTGGCCCTTTGGTTAGTGCCAAGTGTGTGAATGCCCACTAGGAAGGCCATCTCCTTGAGGACAGACAGACTTACCAGGAGCCCAACACCATCTTCCTATAGAGGCCACTAGCGTTAGTCCAGGGCTGGGTCTTTTTTTTTTTTTTAACCAGGGATCAAACACAGGACCTTGCACTTGCCAGGCAGGCACTTGTGCTGCTGAGCTATATCCCCAGACCCTAGGGTTTCTTTTTCATATTGCAGATTCTGGGTCTCATCACCTCGATTCTGGCCGTGAAGATCACTCATGTAACTGTTGTTGCAGTCCCGGCTTCCTGCCCAGTCTCACTCCCAGGTTGGGTGTGATGCTATAACCTAGGCAAGTGGAGTTCGGGGACCCTAGGACTGGGATGGAGGTCCTGGCTACACCCCGCCATCTGACTCTGCATACCTGGCCTTCTTGAGGGAAGACAAGCTTGCTTTCTCGAGAAAAGCTGTCCCTGGGAACATTGCAGAATGAGACAGAGTGCTGAGAGGAGGGTGTTAGTCTTGCTGTGAGTGTGTGAGGGGTTAGGACAGCACCTATGACTGCAATCCCTCCAGTGTGTGTTCAAAATACCTGGGAAAGGTGACTGTGGTTATTACTGAAGGACATACGTGTATTTCTTAACAGATAGCAGTGTCAAGAATGCAGGATTTTTTAAAAAAGTGATTTTTTAAAAAAATCTGTAGTTTAGGGGCCAGGGATTTAGCTCAGTGGAGCAAGCACATGCCTGGCAAGCTTGGGGTTGTGAGTTCAATACCCGGTATCAAAAAAAAGACATTTTTTTTAATTAAAAAATCTGTAGTTCCACTGGCTTCTTGTCTGCAGCTTCATCCCCTTGGATCTCCGAGACCTTTCTCTTTTTCCTTTGTTATGTTGTTTATTAAAAACAAAACAAAGCCAAGGGTGGTGACACATTCCTGTAATCCAAGCTGGATAGGCTGAGGCAAGAGGGATTGAAAGTTCAAGCCCAGCCTCAGCAAATTCACAAGATCATGGCTCAAAATTTAAAAATAAAAAATGGTGTTGGAATAAGCTCAGTGTGAAGGCACTGGGCTTAATCCCCAGTACCACAAACAAAATTTTGTTATAGGAAGTCTCAGATTACATGCAAAGTAAATATGAAAATAAACTCCATAATATTAGCATCTGTCTTTAAAGTTATTAATTCTGCTGCTCCTGTAGCATCTGCAACCCTACTCATACCCTACCATGTCCGTTCCTTCCTGTAGGTCTGTTTTTTTTTTTTGTTAAAGCAAGAATGTACCCTCCTTGAGATGCATGGATGTGGCTGTCGTGTTTCCCAGCAGAACTCTGGCCATCTGTGCCAGCGCTTGGCCTGGTGGTGAGCTGGAGCAGAGCTGGGCTTCCTTGCTGTGTTGACGTGACAGTGTCATGCAGGAGTGGGTGGTGAATTGTGAGGCAAGGGAGACGATGAGCAGATTTAATACCACATGGGTATCAGAGGGAAGACACCAGGGTCCTGGCCACCTTTTTCAACATTAGTCTCATAAAAATATGTAGATAAGCGACTGGTAAATAGATGGGTAGATATCTAGTTGATAGATGGATAGACTGACTGGTTATTTGATGGATAGATAGACTGGAATTCCAGCTTTATCCAAAATTAGTGGAAGGCAGAAGACAGACCAGTCTGGACCTGCAACATGAGTGGCTTCCAGTCGGTCACTGAGATGAGCAGCTCTGTGTCCTGGACAGTCATGCAATGTCTTTGGGCTTTGTTGTCTCCAGACATAGCAGGAAATTGGTGTCAGATGCTGGTCCTGCTTGGGCAGCATTTGTTGAAGGTTCTGTGTGAAATAGATTTCACATGTTACATAATTTAAATTGTTGCATCGGTACAGCAGGGACCATGGTTGTCTGAATTTCACAGATGTAGAAACAGGAACAGGAAACGTGAATGACTTGCCACAGGTCATGCAAGTTAAAAAGTGAGTCAGGATTTGAACTCTGGCCACTGATCCTGGAGCCCGTGTTCTAAAGGCAGACAGTAGTCTGGGGCCAAGGCAGGTGGGTAGTATCCTGAAGGTGCTTAAGACTTTGCTCTTGTTTTAAGAACAAAAATTATATTTCTGCTCTTATTTTTGCTGTCTGCTTTGTTGAGTATTTTAAAACACTCCCCCCACCCCCCCCAAGGAATATGTGCTCTTATTTTTATGAAAAAGGATGCATGACTCTAAATGTAGACACTGGTGCTCTTGATCAATATTGCTATTTAATATATTTTTGGATTTGTTTTCCGAACATTATAGAATCTGGGCATGATAATAAAATGTTTAGAAATTTTAATTGTTCAGCAAATTGAGCTCCTGGTGTATGTGGGGCTAAGTGCAGGTACAGTCTTCTATAGCTCGCATAAAATTTTAATTTGCATTTAAAAAGATGACTTTGAAAATCCTTGGGGAGACTCTCTCATGAAAGTCTGTATTGTTGTCTAACAATATTCTGAAGATATAAAATGTCTCCTGAATCTTTGGAAATCAGTTGAAAGGAAGAAAGGAAATGTGTCTTTTCCATGAGCTGGCACCGGGTTCCTTGCAGCCTGTGGATCGAGTGGTTCTGACTGCCTTTCAGTGTGTGGGGTGGGCTCTGCCCAGGCAGAGATGGCTGTGAACAGAAGGCTTGATGACTTGTGTGGCCTCACGGTGCTGGAGCTGAGGGGGAAGTGAGGGTCAGAGTGCCAGTTTGCATTGTTTAATCTCTCTGTGCCTCGGTTTCCTCTTCTGTCAGGTGGTCTGTAGAGTATAGAGTGGGGTTGTTATTCATAGTGCATGAGTGAATGTGCTTATATGTAAGTTTGACAAACACAACTTTTTAAAAAAACTGGAAGGAAGGAGGAAAGGGATGAGTCAGTTTACAGTAATAGATAGTCCTCAAAGATTTGAAAAATATCAGCCCACTGCATTTCTGGCAGATCTGTCATTTTGAAAGCATTTGCACATACACGCTGTTCCTAAGAGCAGTTTTGTGGAAAGGTAGGAGCGATACTATTATTTCCACTTGATAAATTAGTAGCCGAAGATCAGGAAGAGAGAGAGAGAGTAAATGATTTAGCTAAGCCTAGGAGGCTAACTAGTGAGTACTTCTTTTGATTTTTAAGTATTTCCCTGGTGTCAGCCACCTCAGTTAATTTTGTAGGCATTGCAGGCCTTCTACAGAAGGCGTTCTAACACCTTTGTCAGTTGTGTTCTCCAGGCCCAGCGGCAGTCTTTCCATATCTGACTGTTGTTTTCTTTAGGGGAATTGAATTTTAAGTCTCATCCTCTGTTTATTGACGTTCTTGTAATTGGTGTTGAGAGTCATAATAATCTATCTTAAACAGTCTGGAGCAGTGCTTTATTCCTGATTGTTTCAACAAGGACTGGCTTCTACTGAATTGCATCTCTTTAGAGGAGGAGCTGAAATCTTTAAAATCAATCTGATTGGCTTATGGTGCCTCTGCAGCACCCTGACTTTGAAAGATACTTAGGAAGAGGTTTTCTTCACAAGCCTGATGCTGCGCTGCACCAGGTCCGGAAGTCATGCACACTACAGGGATGTCTGTCTTAGACAGCCGCTCAGGAGCCTGGGGCTTGGCAGTTCCCAGCAAGGGTCATTGAACTTGTCCCAGACTTGGCTTCTGACATGCATCTGTCTCAGGAGCAGATAAGTCCTGTGGTCTTTTGGAACCTACTTCATGGATCCTTAGCAGGCTGAGCACCCCTCACGATTTCTGGAGTGGAAGGGGCCTTTATCCCCAAGATTTGAGGGCTCTGGCTGCAGAAATCTAGCACCTGTCCAGCACTGGGCCTAGCAGGACAGGTTACGGGTGTCTTACAAATCTCTCCAAGTTGTAGCCAGAGAAGCCAAGAAGCGTGGTCCCGTCTCTGGCTAAATGTGCTGTGTCCAGTGACACAGGTTTAAGGTTGCAGCTCTCACACTGCTGGGGAAACCATTACAGAGGACAGGCAGCCCTTAGCAGGACAGAGCGTTGCACTAATCTAGTGGTTCCCTAGTGCTGATCCTTGCCCAGGAAGACATCTTTACTCATCCACAGCAAAATGGGAAGAAAAAACAGTGGTAATTTCTTGAAGCCAGATGTATTCAATAGGCCTGATATTCTGAGTTTTTTTTTTTAATAAATATTTGATTTTAAACCTAAATCATTTCTCTGTTTTATTGCAGGGGAGAGAGAAGGGGCAGTTTGGCAAGTGTGTGAAATCTAGAAATTTAGACCCTGTTTCTTCAGTTTGGGTTCTCCTCTTTCATAAGTCATACTCGATTTAAGAATTTTTAAAATATTTGAATGTCAAGTGTAAATTTGACCATAATCTTAGGTTCTAGAAACATTTCATGGCTCTCATCACTTTACATGTTTTCTTTCATGTTTGTTTTAGTAATGTGATAAGGTATCCCAAACTCACACCCTATATAAAAGCTAGGGAAGTGGCAATCATTTGTCTGTGTCCCTCCCTTGCTCTGCCCTCTCTGGTTTCCAGATGGCTAGCTTTCTAATTCTGAGTTTGTCCTGGCCAGTAATCTCTTTATTATGGATAACCATTCAGTCTCCAAATATGTGGTTGAAATGAATAACTAAATTGATACACACCTATCAGAAGTGCATTTGTTGTTCTGTTAAGCTCAACTCTGTTTTCATTCTCTCATTGGTCCTAATTTTTGCTTGTTAATGTCCTTAGCATCCCCTGTGTTCCTGAGGACACAGGGGGCATTTGTTCATACTTGATTTCCTCACAGGACCCACCAGGAAGCAAAGATCGGTGAGTGCTACCTGAGTTAAAGTCTTTCTCCTCACTTCTTATCTCTATTGCAGACTGAATATCCCCAGTTGTTTTGGCCAGTCTTTGTGTGAGATGTTTCTGGATCCTTTATCATTCCAGTTCTCCTCTTAACTCACTCTTGGTAGTGCATTTTTGAAACAGTCAGCAGTAGTACTGCAGTTGTGTAAACCGAGTTTCTTGGTTACTTTTCTGTTATTGCTGAGACAAACACCTGACACCCAAAATTAGGGAAGAAAAGGTTTATTTAGCTTACAGTTCTTGGTGGTTTCAGTCCATAATCAGCTGGCTCCAAAGCAGGGTGGCATGGCACTGGGGCAACACTTCAAGGCAGCAGCCAGAGCAAAAGAGACAAGCAAAAACAAACCTCTTCTCCTCCTTTATGTTGTACTTAGGCCACCCCCACTCCAGGACAGGTGTAGCACCCACAAAATCTCCTTGCCCTCCTTTGCACAGGATGAGGATATTTACAAAGTAAGAACCCTGGCTCCCTGCTGAGTCTCTCAGTTAACTTCTAAACTGCTCAAGTTGACACAATGTATTAACCATAAGACCAGGGAGCCAATGCCCCCAGTCCTGTCCTGACCTCCTCTCTCAGCTTAAGAGGCCCAAGATGACCAGATGGTCTGCTACTGACCTAATATGTACCTGAGAATATTGGAGCAACAAGTATAGACTTACATGTTATAGGGAAGATTTCACTCATTGGGATTGAAATTTTAATACATAGTTCCCTAATTGTATCTTGATTTTTAAATCATTAAAAAAATGGCTTTTTTAGTTTTTCAGATATGTTCTTTTTTTTCACACATGTTCTTTAAATGAGCCTTTATCCTTCACAATTGAACATCACTCTGCCAGCTTGACGCCAGCGTTTAATGGAAACAAAAAGAAACCAAAGCTTATGTGACATTTTTCATCTTTACTTCACTCATATTAAGCATACGTGTCTTGCACTTATTGATTTTAGCACTTTCATTTCTCCATTTTCCATGAATTTTATAAAATGAGAGCCAAATACATTTTCACAGAAGTTCTAAAATCCTGATTCGGCCAATGAACGCTTTTTCTTCAAAGCAGGGTGGCATGCAACAGAGTAGGAAACCTGCCTTGTGCCCTGGCCCAGGTCCCTGGGAGCTCAGCTACCCCAAACAATCCTGAGATGGTGGCCACAGAAGAGTGAGGTGATTTTACAAGGCCTGCTGGACTGGGACTGCCGGGGCCTTCCTCATCAGACACAACAGAAGTCCACAGGCTGCCAGGGAGAGGGGCAGGGAAACTGCCCTGGAGTTGAACATCATCTGTGCAAGTTTGTTTAACAGCTCCATCAGTCTTTAATCCATTGTAAAACCTGCCCCTGGAGTCCTTTCTCCCCGTGCGAACTACTGGTAAATCAAGTGTCTAGCTTGGATTTTGCTTTTTTTAAAAAAACCAATGTTGAAGATTTTAAGAAATATCTATAATAAGGTCTCCTTGTAAGTTTAAGCCTCATGCCTCACTCATCAATATCTCCTTGCCACTGACCTTATTAATATTCCATCTTGATTTTCAGATGAGGTTCTTAAATGTAATTACTGCAAATTAGCATCTGGTGACTTGGAGGACTGCGGTCTCATTCCAATACAGTGATGTCATGTTGCTACCGCTGGAGAGACACTGTTGATTTATGAAGGGCAGACAAGAGACAGGAGAGAAAGACTAACTTTGTGAACCAGCCTGAATAACGTCTGCATTTCATTTCCTCGGACAGCTGTGACTGGTGCCATGAAGGGTACGGTGCCTCTTTTTTGGAAGAAAGGGCCTGGGAGCATGCTTGGAGGATGTGTCTCTATGAGCCCAAAGGAAACATCCCTAGATAGTGAGATAGGCCTGTGTGCCACTGATGCAGGGCAGGATAGGGGAACACAGCAGGGTTCTTTTTTTTTTTTTTTTGGTGGCACTGGGGATTGAACTCATGACCTTTCGCTTGCCGGGCAGACGCTTAGACCACTGAGCTAAATCCCCAGCCCTCACAGCAGGGTTCTTTAATGATCCCATCCTGTCACTTCCTTTTTCTGTTTTTGGCACTGGGAAGTTATTTTTAGTCACTTGTTGGCGTGTTTGTGATTTTAAGTAATACATGAAGCTTTATTTCTTGTTAAATCGACTTTCACCAGTGTCTGAGTTCTCTTTGCCCTTTTCCACTCCCTGCTCCTGCTTTACCACTGTGGCAGCATCCCAGCTGTGATCATTAGAGATCTTTCTGGTAATCTCGCTGACTTTCCATCAGGGTACTATCATTTTAATTAAGTTAAAAAAAAAAAGAATCAGTGGATCAGCCATGCTGGAACTGGGAGGAGCCAATGGAGGATCCAACCAGTCAGCCCTTCTGGTAAGCTGCACAGACCATGTGGGGCCCAGGAAGAGAAGTCAGTGCCTCCTGTGAGCCTGCTGGCATGCAGGCTGAAAAATCACTAAACCCTGTCACCCCATAAGATACCAGCTGGTTTGGAGGTCAGCCTGAGCTGGTAGCAATTGAGGTATAAAAAGCACCTGAAGGATTGTATTGTTAGGTTGAATTTACAGGCAGGGGGCTGACAGTCTGAGCATCTATAGGGAGGATAAAAGTATGCAATTTTCCGAATAGGGGGAATTTTTTCTGTCTTTTTTTGAAGTCTAATATTCTTCTTGCTGTTTTGTTTTATTCTTATTAATTTTGCTTCACTCAACATTCTGTTTTGATTGGTTTTATTCAGTTTTGTTTTGGTCTGATTTTGCTATATCTGATGGAATTGACAACTAATGTGAAGATACCAAGATATACTATAGTAGCCATTGTTGTTTTCCTATTACCCTGCTTTGATGTTCTGTACCAATTTCACTCCTGTGTTTTGATTGAATTTATTGTTTTGTTTTGTTGGGTTTTACTATCTTTAAAATAAAATTTAAAAAAAATTTTAAAAAATCAGTGAATGCCAATGATGTTGACACTTGAGTCCTGGTAGAAAAGTGCCTTCATTTCTGTGGCTATGATTTCAGGGTTTTGGATCTCTCAGATCACACAAGAATCACTGTTTCTAGATTTTTCTTGGTTAGTGCAAAAGATACTCCAACAGTAGCTTAAAAACACTACCATATAGTTAGGTTCATGTTTGAATCATATTTCTGTGTTTTGCTTTTCCTCAGCTTTGTGATTGTCTTTTTGTTATTTGGAAAAAGGCAATGAGCTTTCTTCATGCGCCCAGTGGTTATACCATATTTTGCAGAACACCTTCTCTTGTCTTTAAAAGTACTTTTTCTTTCCCTTGCCTGTGCTGGCACCCATTTTATTTTATTTATTTTGAGACAGGGTCTTACTACATTGTCCAGGCTGGCCTCTACTTCCTGGGCTGCAGAGTCTTTCTGCCTCAGCTTCCTGAGTACTGGGACCAAGGCAGCCCCACCTTGACCCCTTCTCCCATTTCGGGTTGCTGCTTCCCTGTCTGTGAAATCAGTGGTCATCTGAGGCCTTTCCTTCATCACCCTTTTTGGCTGGGCCCACTCTCTCTAGGTTCTGTGTGCTCCTTCTTGGGGTTCTTCTAGTTTTGCTAGAGTACATTCTTAATATCTGCAAGAAATGGAGGTATAGGCAGCAGACTTGCTAGAAATCACTCCATGGGTCTATTTCTGGGCTGAAGATCAGTTGCCCTGAGAATGAAGAATGCATTGTCCTGGAAATTTCCAGACTCCCTGCTCCTGGAACACAGAGCCTGGTGATGGACTGACTTTTTCTTTTCTTTTTGTTATTAGTCATTGCCATCATCATCATCATCATCATCATCATCATCATCATCATTTTTGGCTTTCAATTCTCACTGGAACTGGAACGCTTGGGTACCTGGTTGGGCTCCCTCTTTGTGGTGTGAGTGGGTGTTCCTCTCCCCTGAGAAGGAGGTCCCCTG
>RJWT010034951.1:0-13575 GCA_004365215.1 Cuniculus paca
TACATAAGTGAGTACAAGGCCAGCCTGTACTACATAGCAAGGCCCTGTCTCAATCCCACCTCCAAACCAAAAGACAGTCAGTGCTCCTCCACCCTACACACACACACACACACACATACACACACACACACACACACCCTTTCCTTCCCCTGGGCCTCTTGGTGGCTTCTCAGTAAATATGAACAGACAGCCAAGAATTAGCAGGTATTAGAGGAAAGCCTCCAAAAAGAGACCCTCCTACACACACACACACACACACACACACACACACACAAAGAAAAAGAAAAAAAGAATCGAGCACTCCTGGCAGTCTGGATAAGCATTTGGCACTCATGAGGTTCTTGCTGTTTCCCTTCTTTTTTTTTTTTTGAGCAGGATATATTTATTGAGAGAAAGAAAGCTTCTGTCTGAGAGAAAGACAGAAGGGGTCCCGAGTGGGTTGCCCTTGCTGCTTCCCTTTTGTCACAGAGCCCAAAGCTTGACTGGCAGTGGAGGGAGCCCGGGCTCTTCAGCCACAGGGCTCCTCAGAAGCCAGAAGATTTGAACATGTGATTTCACTGGCAGTGGAGTTCATGTCCTAGCCCCTATCCCACGGACAATTCAGCAGCTCCTAGTAATTAGAAGATCTTTACAAGCTGTGGTGAGGGACACACAAGGTCCTTGAAATTAATTACTACTTCAGTCAGGCTTGACTCAGGAGGATGGAGCAAGTCCATGAATCACTGGGGAAATGACCCAGCCTCCTTCTGTCCTAAACAAGCAGTTGTCTAGAGAGGGGAAAACAAGGCAAACTTCTCTAGTCGCAGGTCTTGGAACCCCAGGAGGTGTTTGCTGGGAATGAACCTTGGGGCTGGAGACGAGGTTCAGCCACCAATCCCGAAGCAGTAACTCGGGAAAGCCACTGTTGCGGTTACGCCAATACACTACTTCTCCATGGTTCAGCTCCCCTGTATTTTGGGTCTTCGTTTTACCCACTTCCAGAAAACATTCTCTTACTCATTTCCAGGTGAACTCTGTCATCATACCTCACCCTTCTTCCGCCTCCACCATGGGTCTAAATTTGGAATTTCTTAGCACTGCAGCTAGGTGGGGCAGGAGGGGCTGCTGGTGGAGAGAGGCCTCCTGAGCAGCATTCTCCTGGGTCCCCACCTCAATGGCTCCTCCATGCCGTTTCTACTGTGCTGTTGCTGTCCCCAGGATTCACTGGCAAAAGCAATGTGCCAGCTTTCCAAAGCCACACCCCATGGCCTGGACTCTCCAAGTGTACCTGGGGCTCCGTCTTTCCCAAATTCCGTGGAATTGGCCAGGAAAGTGGGAATCAGGCCTAAAGCAGAATCTACTGTCTTGCCTGGTTTCCTCTGCTAGGTTCCCTCCAGTTAGTGCCAGGGGGTACTAGTGTAGGTAGGGGGGCTCTGCCTCTTTGTTCTACCTCCTTCTACTCTCCCCATTTTATACCCAGATGCTGAGGCTTCTGAATTTAAAAGTCTGGATCTGGCATCTTTGTTCTTTGACTAGAAAGTAGAGTGATTTCAGGGCCCAAAAGCAAGAGCCAGCTCCTCACAGCTGAGACCCCCATGGAAGCTGCTCTTCCTTTTCACACAGACAGAGCCACCCCAGACGGCCTGTGTCAGCACATGAGGACTGGGGATGTGACTGCTCCTGGCAGGGAGGCAGCTGAGAGCATTTTGTCTTAGATTGGGCTGAATCCCCACACCCAGCACACACTCCCTGCTCACTCACCTCCCCCAGACAGCTGGGAAATGACACCTCTGGTGACAGAGCCAGTCCCTGGGCTTCTGCCCAGAGTGGGGTGGGGCACTGCAGTGGAGGAGGATCTCACACCCTGAGGCCCTGGGAGGCCTGGGTTGGGGAGGGAAGAAGCTAACTCCAGTATGTCTCAGAGATTAAGTGCCCCTCCCACACTTCCAGGGATGTAGTGAGCACCCTCATGCCTCCTTCACCCCCCTCCTTTCCCACCAGATAGTTCACCGGTTTTGTCTGAGAAGCTGGGTGGGAGTGTGTTCAGCTGCAGGGTCCATTTAAAGCACCTAAATGGAAAACAGTCAGAGATGAACCAGACCTGGGACAATCTACTACTGTACTGTGTCATCCCGATCATGCCACTTACTATTATTATTATTTTGGTTTTATTGAAACAGGGTCTCACTATGTAGCCCAGGCTGGCCTCAGACTCGTAGTGATCCTCTTGCCTCAGCCTCCGTCGAGCTGGGATCACAGGAGAGCACCACCGCACCTGGCTAGATCATACCATTTAACAAATACATATTTACTACCTAATATGTACTAAATTTGGGAGAGGATGGAAACTGTCTAAGGTCACACCTGTGAAGCTAATCCATATGCAAGATGGCACCTATAACACAGGTACTACAGGTGCTGCCCTTGTCTACTGTCCTCTTTTGGCCCAGGTCCTGCACCTGGGACCAAAGACTGAGCCCTGTCTTGTGCCAGGGCAGCTGACCCATCTGGGGCAGAGCTAGGTTCTGGTTAGCCTGCAGCTCCACGCGAATAGCTCCAATCACAGCCTATGGGTATTAAATTTGCCCACAGAGGGCCTGTTCAGCTTATCTACCAAGAACGTTCAGGTCTGACCTGTGAGGACAGGTGGCTTTCACAGCTGGCAGCCTCTCTTGGGACTTGATTGGAGCCAGGGACCAGGAGTGGAGGGCGATACGGGAGGTGCTACACTGCTGATCCATCCCTCGAGCTTGCCTTGGGATATCGCCTTGCAGGGTGAGGGAGTGAGGCCAACTCCCCCCACTCCACTCCACCCAGGAGCAGGGTCCCAGCTGCCCACACGGCCGAAGCACCGGCACTGGCCCCTTCTCATTTCCCATCCCCAGCCCATTCCAGGTGCTGAAGGAGGGTCACCAGGTGTTGGGACCCGAGATCCGGGCGAGCCTTTGGGCTGTGCGGGTCGTGGACTAGTTTGCTGGTTTCACTGATGCGGGAGGATGTGGTTTGGGGTGAGGTGGGAGCCTTAGCTGCGGCGTGCCGTAAGGAGGTGAGAGAAGGCTCGGGGAGGCTGTGACCGGCTGTGGTCACACAGGGCGCGGCGGTGGCGGGTGTGAGGGGGCCGGGCAGTCAGCCTTGGGGGTCTCCCTAGTGAGGGGCCGGCGCTAAGCCCGAGGCTCGCGGCTGGCGGCCCCGCCCCGCTCCCGCCGCGCCCCGCCCCCGCCCGCAGAGCCCGGATGCGGGTGACGCGCGGCCGCCATCTTCCAGTCCCGGATAGCCAGCGCCAGTCGGAGTCAGCGCGAGCAGCCGCCGCACCCGCCGCTGCCGCCATCACTGCCTCTGCCAAGTCCTCCGCCCGCTGCCTCCGCCATGTGAGTCGGCCGCCAGTCGCCCCCAGCGCGCTGCCCCGCGCCGGCCGCCGCCCTTGGGAGCGGGCTGCGGGGAGGGCTCGGGTCCCGCCCGCGCCCCTCGCATCCCCAGCATCAGGGTCCAGGCTGCTGCCCGGGACTGTGCGCGCCTCGCCGGGGAGCCCCGCGTCCCGAGCCAGCCGACGGGAACGATGGGCGCGCGAGGGAGAGGAGCGGACTCAGTGTGCGTCCGCCCGCCCCGCCCCTGCCACCGCGGCCGCCGGTCTTTGCGGGTGGACCCTGTGCGGTCGCCTCATTTGGCAGGCGGGGAAACTGAGGCCCGGAGGGGGATGGGGACCTCGCTCAAGGTCATGCAGCTCATCTGTGACCGGGGCTCCCCTCGGGTCGCCTTCCCGAAAAGGACTAGAGGGAGGAAGGAGGGACAGGTGGATGGGCGGAGCCCTGGCGGCAGGGCCGGAGGCTCCAGGCCCAGGATCTTAATCAGGTTCTGCCTCTCAGGTCTGCTACGGCTGCCACCGCCCCTGCCGCCCCGGCCGGGGAGGGTGGCCCCCCTGCTCCCCCTCCAAACCTCACCAGTAACAGGAGGCTGCAGCAGACCCAGGCCCAGGTGGATGAGGTGAGTGGGGGGGTTGTCCGAGGCAGTGGGGGAGGACCTTGTGGCCGGCAGACAGGTTTGGGGCCCAGCCTGGTTGAGTGTGATGACAGTTCACGCCTGTGGGTTTGGAGTGAAAGGCATGCCGTGCCCCATCCCTGTCTCCCTGCAAGCACGAATTCGGAAGGGCTCTGGGATGTTAAATCAACTGTGCGCCAGCCTGGGCAACTGGTCTGGTGGTGGAGAGGTTGCTTGAGGCTAGAGGGTGTTGCTGAAATATCTGAGATGTCTGGCTCCCAGCGTACCCGTGATGTGTGCTCCTTGCATGTTCCCAGGTGTGCTAGGCATGTTCTGTGTATGTCCTTGGCATGTTAGCCTGGCAGCATCGGGGTATATGTTCCACGTGTGGCGTGAGGGGCACATGTTGGAGAAGTGCCTCAGTTGAGGTGGGCCTTGGCGCACACCCTGCCTCTTGGCCCCTCCCCCAGGTGGTGGACATTATGAGGGTGAATGTGGATAAGGTCCTGGAGCGGGACCAGAAGCTCTCAGAGCTGGATGACCGTGCCGACGCACTCCAGGCGGGGGCCTCCCAGTTTGAAACAAGTGCAGCCAAGCTCAAGCGCAAATACTGGTGGAAAAACCTCAAGGTAAGGGGCAGGGAGGGGTACTGCTGGGTTGGTAAGGGTGTAATGGTTTGTCTGACGCTCCTTCTCACCCTGCAGATGATGATAATCTTGGGAGTGATTTGCGCCATCATCCTCATCATCATCATCGGTGAGTGGGGGCAGGAGTGGCCAGGACCCTTTCTCTGGAGAGGTTTTCCCTGTGAATTCTGGGTTTTGAAGGTCATTAACTTGGTTTTTACTTTTCAACAAAAGACACATATTGCTGCTAATGGCAGCCCTTATTCATCTTTTAAGATTTGGGAAACAGGAAAGCTAGTGGGCCCCCAGTGTTCCATTAAGGACCCTTTGGGCCGAAGATCTCAGTCTGGGAATCCTGGAATTGGGTAGAAGATGACAGAAAAGGCCTAGGGCCTTGAAATATGGCCAGGAAGCCAGTTACCCACTATTTGAGCACTTGTGGTCCTAGAGGCCCTGAGAACTAAAGGGGTGTAGCCCTGATGCCATGCCATGGAATCAAAGGGACCTCAGAACCCCCCTGTCCAGCCCTTTGTTTTACAAGTGGAGAAACAGGCCAAGAGGGGAAGAGACATAGGCCAGCTGGGGGGGAGTAGGGAGGATTGGAATAGGGCAAGGCCTGACATACTGCTTTCTTTCTCTTTCTCTCCCCTTTCCCCTCTCCCTTTCTTTCTCTTACTCTCTCTCCACAGTTTACTTCAGCACTTAAATCCCTGAGGAGTCAGCCCTGCCTAGAGAAGGGCCTCTCCCCCACCCCCAGCCGTTCCTCCACCTTTCAGCCATATCTTTCAGCCCCACCCCCCGATCCGTGTGTGTGTGTCCGTGTGTGTGCCCCCCTGTAAATAGCCAGCTGTTATTTATACATATATAATATTATATATATTTGGTCTGTTTGTAGTTTTATTACTAGAAGATTTTTCCGGTTGTCCTTAACACCCCTTCCTGAGGTTCCTATCATCTCCTGTCCCTCCCTCTTTCCTTTTCTCTTCTCTTCCTGACCAGCCCCAAGTCCCTTCATTTGCATCTGCTATGCAATAGTCTCTTTCCTTTCCTTCTCCTTTCTTTAACTGACGCCCCAAGCCTCCCCTCCATGCAATCCCCCCAAACAAAAAGCACCTGTCCAGGCCTCCTTAGGTGCATCTTTGCATCCATGGGGAGGCTCTGAGACTGGCCCTACTTGGTCCTAAGATTCCCAAGGTCTGGGAGCTTCCAGCATGTTAATTAGCATACATTTGCATACCAACATCCTTTTTTTTTTTAATTTTATTTTAGTTCTGTCACTTTTCTTTCAACCTGTGTTTCTTTTTTACTGAGGAGTTAGTCCCTATTGGTCCTCATATCACACTTTCATTTGCACGACATTACTTGCAGGTGGAGAGGAGCCTGGGCTGAGGAACCAGAGTGTTCTGGTCTCCAGAATTGCCCTCTCCCAGCCCTTCGAGTTGTTTGCCTCTCCTACCCTCATTTTTTAAACCTCTTGTGCCCACCTCTCCCTCCCCCCAGCTGGTGTGTAACTGTCTTGGAGTTTAGTGTGCTGTGATGGACCAATAATTCTGCCACTCGGGGTCTGTCCCTACATTCCTGGTCCCCAGTTTTCATGTGGGGCACTCAGTTGACATTCCCATGGGATTTCCCTCCCTCCCGTCTGCCTGATCCACCTCCTCCTCCCACCAGGATAGTTGCAGTTTGGCCACAATCTGATTTCTTTTGGGAGGGGTGGCTGCCAGTATGTGTGTGTGTGGGGGGAAGGGGGGTCATCACTGCCTTGGGGAGGAGTGGGGCAGGGCAGAGGATCCCCCCAGTTCCTGCCTGAAATCTCTGGCCTCACCCCTGCAGGAGGTTGGACTGAAAACCTTCCTCCCCAATTTGGGGGATGTTGCCCCTATCACTGCCCAGCTCCTCTGACTGCCCCCCTGTATTCAGGGCGGGGGTAATAGTCACTGCCAATGTGTGTATGGGACTTGCTGGATGTTGGGGATTCTTGCCCCTCTCCAGGGCTGTTGAGCCCACAGAGAGAGAGAGAGAGGGCGCTGTCCCCTCTTTACGTGAAGTGATAGAGCAAAGGTCTAATGTCTTTTTAAATGGCACAATTTTAGGGGTTCGAGGATGCAGTCCCTTAACCTGCCACTGGAGGGGGCCCCCAATCTCTTCCTCCCACACCCCAGGTGTTCTATGTGGAGGGGGAGCCGGGAGATCTAAATTGTGGTGTGAAAGGGTAGGAGAGATGCTGGGGGTGGGGGTGCTGTGTTCTAGACCCCACCATATTATCCCAGTGTCCCCTGCCTTCCCTCTTCCCTCACCCCCCTGCCCCCAATTCTGTGGCGCATCCAGATTGTGAAAATGTACAATAAATGTGTAATGAGTAACCAGCTGGTGTCTTAAGATTTTTCTTATTAATGGGAAAGTTATTGGACCTGCAGGTTTAACAGAAAAGTGGAACACATTGCGAAGGGTTTGGGCTTTGCAGGAGGCCCTGACCTTGGGCAGTGCAAAGTGTGATTCCCAGAGTGGCCACGGGAGGCACCACGAGTTGGGAAATGGGCAGTGTCATTACCCCCATGCCCAAGCCTGGTGAACGCTGCAGTCTGGGCTACCCAGTCCTTCCGCACACTCTTGGTTGGGGCATGTGTCTGCTGTTAGACTCCTCTCTTCCCTCTGAGATTTAGCTCCAACGTGCTGCAGTTGCTCCTGGGCCTGAAGTTGGTGGTCACTTACATGAATGAAGCATCTTTCCCTTTGTGCCTAGCACAGTGCCACTGTCTAGAGGGGTTAGTTACTATTTATTGAGCGAGTCCGCTTGGGGGATATCCAGCCGAGTGTGGCATGGGGCTGACTAGGTGGCAAGCTACTCTTGTACTCTGTTGTGTGACTTGTGACTCAGATCCTACCCTGAACTCCTGTAGCCTCCAGCTTGTTGATGCACTGTTCCCAGGCACTTAGATGAGTGGAGGGTGCTGGATGAACTCTAGGCTCAGCCCCTGAGGGCTGCAGCAATGAAGATCCAGTAGTACAGGAAAGCTAGTAGCGCTTCCCCAACCTCCTGGTTCCTAAGAACTGCCAGCGATGCTTTTTAAAATAGATTTTCAGCCTCGTCCCTAGAGATCCTTATTCAGCAGTCCCAAGGGGCACAGGTAATTCTTGTAATTAGGTACACAGTCCACTGTAACTTCTCCTATTTCAAGGGTTTACTGCACACTAGGGTTTTGTGCCTCACCTTCTGAATCCTTGTAGACTTGGGTATTCTTTTCATAGGACCTAGGACACGTCTTCAGTATGTGTGTCAGGGATCCGGGATCGAATTTTATCCCCATTATTCACTGGCATGGTAATTCGGACAGATACTTAACCTCTGGATTCCTGTCATTTGTGGAAGGATGGGTAAGTGAGCCAACCTCTTCGGAGTAGAGGTACGGGAAAACAGGCAGCTGTAGCGTCATCATCGTCAGCATAATCTGGAGTTAAACCCTAAAAATTGCATCTTCGGCTCGGGAGCATCACAGATGTTGGGCAAGGGTCGGGGGCCACAGCTCCATGGCCAGAGGCTCTTCATGCAGTCTGCACTGTGTCCCCACCTACGCCGTCGCCGCTCACTTCTGCGCTTGCGTGCAGGTCAAACTCGATGCGCCTGCGCAGACCCTGCAGTCCTGGGTAAATGTCGTCAAGGAAAATCCCCGGCTTCTGGGTAAACAAGTTGCCGCGTGAGACCGCCGGCACGTGTCCTCTACATCTCTGAGATCTCTCAGCCTATGAGAAAGCTGGGGGTGGCCAGACTGGCAGTTACGTCACTGATCTAGCCTGGTTGGGGGTTGTTTCTAATAGCCAATAAGAACGTCAGAATTGTGTGCAGGCGTGGCTTCTTGTCAGACTTCCAATCAACGCGTCAGGGCGGTCCCTCCCTCACGTGGATCTGTCACTACCGGTGGTCGTGCAGACCAATGGGAAGATGACGGCGACCAGAGGGGCCAATGAAACCTTTGCGGGGGCTGAGCGGCTGCACGCGGCGCGGGGCATGGGTCGGCGCCTCTAAACCAATAAGCTTTGGGGGCGTGGCAGCTCGGACGGTAGGCGGGCCTGGAGGAGTCTGGAGTAGCTACTGTAGTCTCAGTCGTAAAGAAATCTGGCTTCTGCTTGTGCTCCGAGCGGTGAGTGCCCAGCGGGGACCGGGGAGAGAGTCCAGGGGCGGTCGATATGGGTTTTCCTTGGGTTGTGCGGGTGTTAGGTAAAAGGAGTTTAATGGAGAGAAGCGACCATGCAAATGTGTGATTGTCCGGGCTCTGCTGGTTGTGGAGAAAATGGAATGTGAACTCAGCTCTACAGGGACGGAGTTGAGTTACTAACATTAGAGCCTTTACTATCCTAGAGTGCTGGACTCGACTCTTGGGGAGGGGGCTGCTCAGAAGCCTTCGGCGACGTGAGGAAGTTGGAGCCCCTGGTCCTGGGGAGGTGTTGGGAGCTGGTGGGTGTTCCAGTCCATGGCTGAGGTTTGGAAAGGTTCCTTAAGCACTTGGAAGAGGCAGAGGCTCTGAGGCTGGAGGCAGGCACAGGTAAACAGGTGGGGGGGGGCGCAGAAGTTTGGCATGGGACTTGAGAAAAGGCGGTGTGCTTATTTGGGTGACGCACAGCCAGTCTTCTCATGGCTCTGGATGTGTCTCATGTGTAAAGGGGATGATTTGGGTCTGAGACATGGGATCCCAGTTGGTGGGGTCTAAGAGGAAGGATAGGGTAGGGGTTTGCGCTGTGCACATCTCTCCCTAAGCTGGTGGAGGTGGGGAGATACCAGGAGAATGCTCTGGTGTCTGTACAATCAAGTCTGTGTTAAAGTGGCCTGGGATAAGGTAGAAGAGTGAAGTGAGGTTCCTAGGAAATCACTGGGGGTGGAGGCCCCTGGGATGATCTTAAGGAAGATGGGCCATGATGAATGCGTGAAGTGTCTCAAAATCAGTACAAGGGAGAGAGAGGTTAGATGGAAGTCTGTGTTCCAGGCATCAAACTTAGAATCAGCTGGATATTTGGGAGGGTCAAGTTTGCCAGTGCTGGAATGCAGCTTAGAGGTTGGGTAACAACTCACAGGTTCCTGAGAAAGCCAAAGAGAAGCCATCATTAGAGCTCAGATACGATCTCTGGGCCCCGTTTGTTATGAAGCAGACAATTCAGGCAAGTTAGTAACTTCTGATCCTTAGTTGTCTTCCATGCAATAATATCCATCTCACAGGATTGTTCAGGAGAATAAATAAAATTAATGTGTACAAAATGCTTAGCACAATGCTGGGTCACAGTTTTGTTTTGTTTTTGTTTTTTAAATATACCTTAAAATGGTTATAAGGTGACAAAACAAGAATGACAGGGTGAGAGATTTATTTGAATGTTGTGGCTGGGAACTGTTCTCACATTGTCATGTTTTTCTGTCCCTCTTCGTAGTTCTTTTGGTCTTCAGGCACCGGCCCAAATTCCCTCATTCCTCATTTCTATCCCTCTGAGGATCCAGGTCCCAGACTGGGCTGCTTGCTTTGTCCCAGTTTGAGTTCCTCATCCCCCCACAAACCATTCTCGGGTTGCCTCCCTCCTCCTTTACCCTCTTCCCGCATTGTAAGGCGAGAGATTCAGGCCCAGAAGAGGGCCTGGGAGGGAGCAAAGGTGCATGTTCTTTCGCAGAACCTGGGCCTCCAACTTCCTCGCCGTGGCTCTTTGGTCCTGGGCCAGCATCAGTGTACAGTTTGGGAGCCTGGAAGACCGTGCCAGGATCTGTAGGAAAGCGTCGAAGGGCTGGCAGATGCCTCCTGAAAAGAGCCAGCCATGGGAGTGGAGGAGGGACCCCCTTCCTCCTAATCGTCTCTCCAGGAATCCCTGGCTTTGGGACGGGACGGCTGTCGTTAGGTGGGGGAGGCGTCCAGGCTGAGTGCATGTCCTGGGCCACCAGCCAAGAGAACACGATGTTCCCAAGTGCGCTGGCCGCCGCCCTCTTGGGCTGGCCGCCTCCCAAACCGCTGCCTCTCCAACCTCCCTGCCCCACATTCCCCGGCTGCCTCGCCCCGCCTCCTTCCTCTGCTTTGACGTCACCGTTTTCTCCCGCCCCCTCTCCTCCATTGACGCGGCAGAGCCTTGTTACTGTAGGGACGGTGAGGCCGGACGACCAGGGCCTTAGGAGTAGGTGGAGCCTGCTGGAGTGCAAGGACCCTTTTTTCTATGTAAAAGATAGATGTGGAGGTGGGTGAGCAAGGACTGCCTGGGTCAGGGGAGATCACACCTAAATCTCCTGAGGAGAGCTGGGGAGGAAAAAAACTTGCAAAGAAGAGGTTCTGGAAATGACAAAACTACAGAACCACACAGCATATGGGAGTGGGATGGGGGAGTGGGAGGGGACACAGCGTCATTTTCAAGGAGACTGAGAATCCAGGCTCCTGTATCCTTTGTTTTCTGTTTTCTTGCTTCGGTTTTTCTGGGTGTTTTGTTTTGTTTTGTTTTGTTTTTGTTTTTCTTCTTTCTGGGTTATTTATAACACCTCTGTGTTCCAGCTTTTCCACAGAGCCCTTCCCCTGTCCCTCTCACTCACCCAAAGGAAATAACATAAGGAGAGCTTAGGCTGTGTGACAGTGAGGGGCAGGCATCCACATCGGATTTTGTCCGAGGCTGCCTGGGAGCTGCTTCCCATACTACCCATGGTTCCAGGAATTCCTGAGAGGAACTACTGTACTTACTACAGTCTGGACGAAGAAGCTGAGTAACAGCAGTTATCGATGCAAACTGGCACTTTATTCCCCCAAATCAAGCCTCTATTTTCTTTTTAGGGCTCAGTACTCTGCTGTGCTATTTTTAAAAGAAATGACAATTTTCAGCCCCCTCTCCACCTGAGCCTCCTTTCTTACTTCCCATACCTATCCATTTTACAAACAAAATTATCATTTTTGTCATGCTTATCGATTACCTACCATGTGTTGGGCTTCTGTCCTGAGCACTGGAGAGTATAGTGACTGAGAGATGAAGTCCCAACAGGAGCCCCCAAATGTTACTTTTCCAAGCAGTGGGGATAAAGTTCTCCCCCCTTCTTCTGTGTAGGGCTTCAGCTGGCCTCTTGTCATTGCTGCCCCCTTCCTTCCTCTGTACCCCTAGCTTCCTGGCCCTCTTCTGGGGTAGCCCTAGGTGTGGGTGGCTGGATTCTTTGGAGAGGACTAGTCACCATGTAGGCTGCAGGGAGACCTATTCTCTGATAGGCTGTGGAAACACCTGCCATTGTTTCCCTTCACAGTCTCCATTGGCTCTGGCTGCCTCTTGCATTGTCTGTATTCTCCCTCCACCCACTCACCCTCCAGTCACACGTGGACCCTCGTTTGCCCTTCTCTCAGGATTTGAAGTGTCAGAGGATGGAGTTAGCTTCATTATTATGTATTATGACAAGGCTAAGGAAAGGCTAACCCAGGAAAGGCCAAGCTGGGTTTTGCTGCCCATCTCCCCAAGGGTCCAGCTATCTCGTCGAGTTTGGTCCAGCTCCCAAAGTCTGCCTTTCTTTTCCCTATCCCTGTATAGGCCAAGGTGTCCTGTTGTGTAAGGCTGGTCAGTTCAGGAAGTAGTCCACTGTGGCAAGGGCATTTTCCCCAAGAGAGGCAGCTTACCTGCCCTCGCTTCCCTTTCATTATTCACTGTACAGGGCGTCCGGTGATCATTGGGCGGTGTCTGCAGCCCTTCTGCCCTGTGCCAGCACCCAGGTCCACGTGCGCCCGTGTGTGTGACACAGCCCTGACCTCAGTGAGGGCCAGTGGCCAATCAGGCGCCAGGGAGAGAGCCCCAGCCAATCGGGGGCGGGGCCTACAGCTCTGCGGGCGGGAGGCCAATGAGGGGCAGCGCCTGGCATTATGCAACCCGCCTCCCCGGCTCGCGGAGCTTCTCGGCTGCGGGCTGGAACGGCATCGGGCAGGCTGCTGGAGGGTGCTCGTACAGCCAGGTAGGCATCTCCGTGGCCACCCTGTAGCCAGTCTTCGTCCCCGAGCCTGGCCGGCGCCACTTCCAATCTGGTGGGTCACTTTCAGCCTAGGCGCTCAGAGAGCACGACAGTAATCCGCGTTCCTTGTTGCTGTCCACCCCTTCTCTGGCCCTGGGGACCTCGGTGCCCTGGAGTCCCCGCTCCAGACCTCTTCATCTTACCTCCAGCTTCCCTCCCCAGCTGTAGCCATCCCCGCCCCACATTAGACTCACTGCGGGCGTGCCCCCTGTCTCCTTCCTTGTCACTCAGAGGTCCTCAGATTCGCCCGGGCAGCAAGACCCCGTCAGGCTTTTGGCGCTCCTCATCCTCCCTCTCCAGTCCCTGGCCCTGTGCCGGTCGTGATGTCAGCCCGTTTCGGGCAGGAACATCCCGTTCCCGGCGCTAGTTCCTGCTGTTTGGCCACAGCCTTCCCTTTTCCCCTGGCGCTCAGAAAATGCTCTGGGATGGGGGTGTGGTTGGATGGAGAGTAAAGGCTGAACTATGTGGTGGCTGTTGTGCGTCCCCTGCCCAAGGCTCGGATGGGGAAGAGAAGGGGTAGAAAAGTAAGGGACTGAGGAGAGAGGATTCCTGGGTCCTTGATGGCAGGTGCCGGTTCTAGTCCTGGTGCTCGGGAGGTGGACAGGGACCAGAGAAAGGCTGTATTGTTCTGACTAGAATGGCTGGGATCTAGGCTAGTGCAAGCTATGGGTCTTATGCGCGGAGGGCAGCGGGCGTTGTGTTTCGTTCTTGGAAGGCCAGGACCAGCCCCCTAGAATCCCAGTAGGCTGTCCGTCTTCGTAGGCACACCGGGCCGTCCCAGGACCTAGTTTTTGTTAGGGGTGGGTGACCCGGGCCAAGCCCGCCCATGTGGGAGTGGGTTTTTCCACCACTTCCGCGGGGAAATGGGGGAGGGGTCGTCCCTCCCACCCGCCTGTGGGTCCCTCCAGCAACCGCTGAGCTCAGCAGCTGACGTCGGTTTCCGTGGCGACCGCGGCGGCGGCGGCGGAAGCTCGTGGTGGGGCCCCGCTCTTCGGTGCGCATGTG
>RJWT010034952.1:0-13543 GCA_004365215.1 Cuniculus paca
TGAGACGAGAAAAGAAGACTATCCATCAATTATTTCAATGTTTTGAAGGCCATGGCATAGGGTGGATGTTTGAGTCCTGCTGTGGGAAGGCAGGTTTGCTGTGATTTATATGGATCTAACTGTATGATTTTGGTTTGATGACAGATGTTATAGGAACAATATTCAAGTTTGTGATGTGTTGTAATATCCTTGGGGTAAGAATGAATCTATGTAGAATTGAATAATATTGTAGCTGTATGCGTTAATTGAAGTTGCTGTGCTTTGTTCTTTATTTCAGAGCATCATGCCTGAACAGACATAGAACACTTCAATTATTTTTAGCAATTGTGAGACTGGTTTGCAGGATTCCTGGCATGAAGCAAGTCTGTAGGCATACAGGGAAGGCAAAGAGAGGGGTCACGGGCTGGGTTTCATTTGTAGGATGTGCTAGTCATTTCTGGAAACCAATAATGTTTTACATGTGTTTTGTTTCAACCCTTGATAACAATAAGCTTACTATAAATGTGGTGCAGTTAAGTAAAGTGGATGCGTCTGTGACAGTTTCTAAGATCTACAGTTGTTCTTTCATTTTTGTATGATTTGACAATTTAGCCATCTGAAATCATTGTAGCATATTGAAGATTCTATCTGCTGTTTCATTTTAAGCCTGGAAATACTTGGAAGAAAAAAACCTACTTCAGCATGCACCCAGTAGAAGAGTTTGAATGATACAAAATATAATAGGATAGTCTCTGGGGAGTGAATGCTTGTGAGCAAATGTCCAGACAACTTAAATAACTATAGTCCCTCTTTTTAAAAACTAGTCAAGGGAAATGAATTTAACAAAACATTCTTTGTCCAAACTATTTTGAATATTACTTCAAGATTAATTTCTGATGTATATTTTAACAACATCATGATTCTAGTAAGACAATATAACAGACTTCTGTTAACTAACAGACAATATGCTTGTGTTGTTCTGATTCTCAAGATTTGTTTCAAACAGGCTCAGGAAATCTAATTCCTTAGAGTTTCTATATCTTAGCTTTTAGGTATCTACTATTAAGCATCTAAAATTAGGCGTCCAGGCAATTGGAAAACCTTAGTCTACTTCTAACTCGTTGTTAATAAGAATTGCTAATGTTTTGGAGCAATTATTATAATCTGGAATAACACCGAATGCTGTTTGTGTATTATCTCATTTACTTTGGCACAAAAGCTTGGTACAAGTAGGTCCTAACATTTTCCCTCACAATGAGAATTAGACACACAGAGGAACAAAACTTCCTCTAGGTCGCAAAGCTAATAGAAATTCAGACTGAATCCAGTCTTGTTTTAGATTTAAGAGTGATGTAAGCCACTAAACCAAATTGCTCCCCTTTTGCTTCAGGGTTTCTGTTCTACAATTTGCTTTGAATTCTGCCTTAGATTAACCTCTTGAACATGTTCCTTTGGTTGGACTGGTTGCCTGGCTTTCTATTTGGTTTTGCTCCTGGACCTTGACGCACATGAAGCTTGACTTCTTGTGTGCTAGTTTTCAAGCTATAACTCTTCCAGATCTTATCTATTCATCACTTCTTATTGGCAGACCTTTCTGCAATCTCTTGAGGAAATGCTATATTAAGTCAATTACCCTGCTTATTATTTCCATACTTCTGTAAACAACTTGATAGGATCTACTTTAGTATCCTAGCCTTCATTCTGAAGCTGCTCCTTCTTTTGACCCTCCTGCTTTTATTAATATTCTCGCATGTATCTCAGATAAGAAGGCCCCAATTTCAGGAGTATTTTGTTTCTTTCTCTCTCCTTTATAACTCATAGCAACGTAGCAATAATAGTTAATACTTACTATGTTATTACAAGGTACCAGTCAATGTTCCACATTTTTACGCAGAGCTGTTGTTATGGTTTGGGTCTTAAGTGGCTCCTAAAAGCTCATGTGTTAAAGGTTTAGTCCCTAATGCAGCAGTGTTCAGAGGTGGAACATTCACGAGGTGACTGGATAATTGCTACGATTTCATTAATGGATTCATCCTTTTACAAATTCATAACTTAATAGGGTATTGAGAAGTGGTAGGAACTTTGGAGAGGTGGGGGCATAGTTGGAAGAAGTGGATAATTGGTCACCTGAACTCGAAGACTTTATTGCTGACCTCTTCTGTCCCTTGGCTTCCTGGCCTCTGTGAGGAGAGTGGCTTTACCATGCTACACACTCCCCAAGGTGTTCTGCTTCCTCACAAGCTCAGAGACATTGGAGCCATGGCAGCATAGACTGAAACCTCTGGAAAGGTGAGCTGGAGCAAATCTTTCCTCTTTTAAGTTGATTTACTGCAATATTTTGCTGAAGTGATGGAAAGAAGCACAATTATTAATGTACTTTAACTATGAAGTTACGATTCATTGTTATCCTGATTTTATGACAGAGGCCTCACCAGTCACAGATCAGGCATATTTATGGAATAAGACTTTTTCCAGAGAACTAAAAAAGGCAGATAGTTCAACTATAGTCGAACTTCTTTGAGCATTGTTGCAGTTTTCAAAGTTGTTTCTTTCTAACCTCCCTGCTTTGGTTACTTGTTTCTTTAGGGTTTGAGTGCCATTTGTATCCTTTGTCCTTTCTCCTGTCTCTGCCTATAGAAATCTTATATATAGTCCCAAGGCTTGGACTGATGAATGGCTTTAATTTGAGCACCCAAATTAAGGGATGGCTCCTTCTGGAATTTTATGTGTCACTTATTTGTACTAGTCATGCAAAATCTATGTATTGCCTTGTTTGTGGTCTTTTTTTATATGTCTCTTTTCTTTCTGCTAGGCAGTTAATCTCTGAGGGAGGCTTCGGTGTCAGTGTGTCTTGCATTCACCTTGGCATAAAAGGATATACTTTCATGGGAGGAACCCTTAGAAAACATTTGAGTACTGGTGTGGATACAGAATTCTTTTAGTCATGTATCAGTTTCTCTTGGTTCTTAAGTTTCAGAGGCACAATTCTTTTTTAGAGTATGATAAAACCGAGAATTTCTAGCCAGGAAAGACAACACAAATAGGAACATGATTTTGTTGTATAAACTTAGTGCATTTGTGGATTCCCTAAAACCAATTCAGCCTAAGGAAATTTGAATTTAGTTCAGCCACATAGTTTATGATCTGCAGCTGGACAGTGTATGAGGGTCACTCAACCTGGGAGGATTCCTTTCACATTTCTGTGTCAAGGTTTTCAAATCATAAACAACACTGATGTTCTGCCTCAAGTGGGATTGTGAGGTATGAATAAATAAATATATCTGGTTATTTGCACTTAGGATATATGACATCAGGAATGCCATATTAGGGACTTGAAAAGTTATAATGATAACAGTTGTCACCTTATACTTTTACGCTAATCAGGTGTAGTATAAAGTTCCTTAGTCATATATGTAGGACAAATTTGTATACTTTATTTTAAATAAGGCTCATGTGTATGCTATAGTTTTGTCTTCCAGGGTCCTTAATAAAAAGAGGTAATGTGGCCACTAACCTTGTGAGTGACCATATCACCAAACTTTTACACAGAAGTCCCTTCTGCCTTTATCAGCAGTCCTTATTTGTATTCTCTGGAGACAGGTGTAGTGAATCTGAATGACAGATACAACCATCAGTCACACTATTCTGTTATCGCAGGGGAATCAGAAAATGGACCAAAGTTCAAGATAAAGAAAATAGAAGGCAGAAGAATAGTGTTCCTGCTTCTTTGTAACTCTGTGGGTGGTTGGCTATAGAGCTTACATCTGAAGTGTGGTTTCTGAATTGTGTCCTAACTTTCTGGTAATAGTCACTGCTACTACCTTGATGGTGATACAAAGTCCCTTTCCTTCCATTGCTTTCTTTGTGTTCCTGACTTTGCAAGACAGCTGTATTAGAAGCTATATTTCTAATACAAAGGATCATTAATGAAACTCAAGCATCTATGTGAAGACACAATTTGTGTCTTTAAAGTGATCAGAATCCAGAAAAGAGACACACACACATGAGCATATGCTAGTAAGATTATTAGAAGAGCAGCGACTGAGATTCAATAGGTATTATGGGAATATAGCAGTTGAATACCCAAACCAAGCTACATGAGTTAGGGAGGATTTTCTTAAGAGTCGCCATCATTATTGACATCAAAATTCATTTTCTAAATATCTAATGTTTGTGAATTTAGGATGTTACTTTAGAAATAGCTTTATATTGAAGGGATTGCAGTCTTTAGAGCCTTCAAGAATGAACGTAAACATATTTTCTTAAAATAAAATATAAGACAACACTACAGGAGGCATGTTTATGGTGGTGGTGCATTGCCTGGAGAAATGATTCTAGAAGAAATCAGGGTTCATGTGTGTGTGTGTACGTGTGTGTGTGTGTGTGTTGTTTGTGTATCTCTTTATTCCTGATAAGTCTGAAAAAGGGTCCTGAATAATGAAAAAATTTATGATGTGCTAGAGGCCACTGGAAATGGACTAATGCTATTAATTTATTGCACAAAGGTCATTGCTACTACTTTCAGATAGGGATAACTTTTGCTCTCTGATGAGATGATAATCATGTGAGATAGTCAATGTCACCTTCCAAGTCTTTGGAGCAATCTATCCCACTGTCACATTTTTTTGAACCATGACATTCTGAAAAAGTGATTGTAATTCTTTCTTCTATTATTTCACAAAGGTTGTGCTGTCAAGCACTCTCTTGGATGTATATTTTTAAGATTTGGCTTCTTCCCTGGAATTGTGAACTCTTCAAATGCAATGATAATGGAGTTGAAAGTCATCTGTGAGCTGGCAATTCTATTAATATGAATAAAAAGTACTCTAATTTTCAGTTATAATGATTTTTAGTGATTGTGTTTTTCCACACTCTGGCAGATGAAACATTCTGGTTAGAGAATGGACTTTAGCACATCCCCTGAGGCATTAGCAAGTATCTTTAGAAACTTTTAATTAAAGATGGGAAATTTGGGATAATAGGATAAGATATATGTAATAAAATTACATGGTTTTCATTAGACTTCAGAAAAATAACCCAAATTCTGTGATAAATCTGATTTTATTCTAGAGGAAAATGTTTAACTCACCTGTTGTCTTGCTAATTTTATTGCAAATTCTATCACTTGTTATGAGTTGCAGGCCTTTTAGCTTTGAGACATAATCTGTCTGTTTGTGTCTGTCTCTATCTATCTATCTATCTATCTCTCCATCCATCCACGTATTCATCTTCTATATAATAGACAATTTGAATATATATTATGTTCATAGCTAGTATTGAATTATAATTAAGGGATTAGAAAGACAATATTCAGTTACTGTTTTTTGACATGATTATTACAATTTCAATGATCTTTTTAAAAAGTGAAAATGTACACATTAAAATTATTTCTTCTGTCCTTGCCTCTTTTCTGGTAATTTTGGAATTTCTACTTGTATTGCAGTTGATTAAAAATGAACAAATTAACATGTGCAACCCTCTGACTTCTCAAATATGAAGAATGTGATTTTAAAATATTTATTTAAAATAATATATCCTTAGTATGAACATATGCTAGGTCAGTTTCCTTACTATGTTTTGAAATAGGTCTAATTCAAAGCTTTTTGGAGCAGAACATTGTACCTTTAACAGTTATTGTGACTAATTTTCATAATGCACTGATGAAATGTGTCAAATCTTATGCAGTTAGTTAAATTCTGGGAAAGATTAAATTTGGCAATAGTCAAAATTTTTTCTCTTTGCAATTAAAGAAAGCTGTCCTTGTTATACTTCATTTGCAACATACACATTTCTTTTTTTAGCATCACTTACAGATACTCTAATTTTTCTGTCAAAATCCAACCAACTTTTTTTTTTAATCATTTTGTCAGTTTTCATTTTCAACTCCAATTCTGCCCTTGAAACACTCGTGCACCTTAACTTGGAATGAAATGCATGAAAGAAAGTTTTCAATTTTTTGTACTTTATCTTTTAGGGAACATTTTTTTTCTGCATGAGGACTATCTCTTGCCCAAAGCATGTTTTACGCAGCAGTGAATGACATAAAATAGATATTGCAGCACTTCTTAAAAAATTTAAAGCATTTTGTGTTATCCGTATTTTTTTGATTATTAAGTAATTAACCAAAGGAAGCTATTTTGACCTTTTAAAGCCCAGTTATGTCAGGAATATAACTTAAATAAACAAAGAGATTTAGAAGACTGGAGTTTTAGGATTTAAACCATATCTAGAGATTCAATTTTATATTTGTGCATATTGGTCAATAAAATATAATTTTTAAAAATTGTCTTCTGGCCCCATCACCCCATTTTTGGGCATGTTTGAGAGTGTATAAAAGTGAACACCACACAGGCAGCCCAGCAGGGTGGGTAAAGTTGGTGCAGTAGAGCAACATGACAGAACTCTATTAAAGTAAGTAATACAATTTCAGAAATAACCTATGTGGAACGTATTGCCTTTGCAACACAGTGTCAGAAAATGGACTTTGATCGATGGTGTCACAACACCAAACCACATACTAAAACTTTTTAATTATGATGACAGTATAAAAGTGTACACAGTGTTGGCAGCCGTATTACTAGCTTTTATAATTAGCAAATGGACAAAGCTCATAAATTCTGTTTGAGGCTCATGCCTTACAAGTATTTTTGATTACTGCCATCAGCTTGTATGTAAGCAGGAAGGCATGACAGGGCTTGGCTATCATCACCTCTCAGGGAAGAGGCATTGTGTATGGGGTGATTATCTATGGATAACCACACCACCTGGAGTTGCCATATTGCTACACTAAAAATGCATTAATGTGGGAGAAAAATGTGTCCGTTTGTGCTGGAAAATGAAGTTAGCAGTTTAGAATACTAAATAGTGGTATCTGTAGTTTATACAGGCTAAACCTTATAGAACACTCACCCATAAATTGAAATACTTTGTCATTTAAACAACTTCATAAACTTAGAAAAAAAATATTCCCAGTGAATGTTCACAGCCTTTCTGTAAAAGCATTTGTTGACAGTGAAAGTGGTAAAATTGCTAGGTTTTAGATCAGCTAGAGAAGTGGTTTGCTTTGAAAGATGAGTGATCCGATTTAAAAAAAGTTGGAAAGGAATTCTTGTCTTTCAGAAACCGAATTTGGAAATTGAAGTTAAAACATATGGGCATTTTTGTTTGTCCACTTTTGTTTATTTCAAATTGCCATATAATGGATAATAAGGACAAGAAGGACAACCCCATAAAATACCAGTAAATAGGCATAACTTTTCCTATATTTCTTTTCTTACTTATCCCGTACTAAGCAACTTTAAAAGTATTAATTGTAATAAGAAGTTTATACCAGAAAAAATATATAGACCTTGGATTGTGAGTAATTTCTTCTACAAGTGTGAGTGATGTCTTATGAGTTCTATGTGATCCTGAATGTCACATGGTCGCAACTGAACCAATGGTTTCTCTCTCTCTCTCTCTCTCTGACTGTGGGTAGTCATCTCCCATGCTCAGATGCTTGATCTTAGGCTGTGGTGTTTTTCAGACACTATGATTTTTCAGAACATTGGAAGGTGCCCACAACTGGCACTAGTGTATTTTTTATTAATTCAAAGCACCTATGAACAATCCTTTGCTTTTCCATGCAAGAGTAAGCTTAGAAATGGTTTTCTTCATTCTAGGTCAGGCTTCCTGCAGATACAGAACCTTTCCTCTATTGCTTTATTGCCAGTTACATTAAATAAAGTATATATAAAGAGTTTATTAATGCTGTACTGCAGTCAACTTTTGTTAGAGTGTATACAATAGTCCTCATGCATTAAAAGGTTGAAAAGAAACGTAGTAATAAAGAGATGATTATAGTGGAAGTTAAGAAGGAAATCACTGAGAAGTATAAACAAGGTATGTGAGTGACCAAAATTGCAAGATTTTATAAGAAGGCTACATGCCATTTGCACAGTCATAAAGAAGAAAAAAGAAATTAGGGGACTAGATGTAGCAAAAACAGTCATGAGAATGTCAAAGCAAGGGTCATGTGTTCTGGAAGATGTTGCAAAGTTGCTTTTGGCTTGGATAAATGAGAAACAGCTAGCAGGTGATATTGTGACCGAGAATTTTATCTGTGGGAAGGCAAAGGCTTCATATTGTCAACCTCATAAGTAAACTGCCAGATACATCAACAGAAAGCAAACAAGACTTCAAGGCAAGCAGGGGATGGTTTGATAACTTTAAGAAGAGAAGTGGAACCCATAGTGTTGTGAGACCCAGAGAGACTATCAGTTCCAGAAGCTCATGGTTTCCAAGTGTTATCTGTTGGAGCAAGTTTTTAATTGTGATGAGATTGGGCTCTTTTTGGTAAAAGTTGCCAAAGAAAACCTACATTACAGAAGAGAATGCAATGCCCAGCCACCAGCCCATGAAAGACCATCTCACACTTTTGTGCTAATACAAGTAAGGATTTCAAAGTTAAGTCCCTGCTTATGTATCATTCCAAGAATCCACGGGCCTTCAAGAAATACAAGGTGCAGAACAGCCAGTTAAACATTATGTGGAGGTCCACAAACAAGGCTTGGGTCACTTGTATCTTGTTCTTTGAGTGGATCGATGAGGTCTTTGATCCTGAGGTGAACAGGATCTGCCTTTCACAACCTTGTTGGTTATGGATAATGCTCCTGGTCATCCACCAGGCTTTAAGAATGACTCACTGGGGGGTTCTGAGTTCTTTGAGGTCTAGTTTCTTCTTCTCAACACTACTCTATTCAGGTCATTTTAAACTTTAAAAAGCTTTCCAACAAAGCACAATTTTAGCAATTCTTTGAGTGACTGAAGGGACAAATCATATCATTTAAGAGTTTTGGAAAATTCATTTCCAAATCATAAATAGCCTAGGATGGGTCCCCAAGAGAACCATCAGTTCTACTTGGAGAAAACTGACCTGATTGCATTCTTGAACATGACTTAGAAGGCACTTGCTTATGAACAGGAGCCACCAGTTGTCAATGAAATTGTGTCCTTGGGGAACACCACAGGACTGGAGGTAAGTGAGGACAACATTCAAGAGCTGGTGGAGGAACATGGCCAGGAGCTGACCACTGACGAACGGATGGATTTGCATCACGAGCCACAACAAGAGGGTATGGAGGAGAGCTCATTTGTAGAGGAGGAGGAGAAAAAGGTAGAAGAATCCCCACTTCAGATGAGATTAGGGAGATGTGTCAAATGTGGGAAACAGTGCACTATTTTGTAGAAATCACCACTAGAATAAGGTTGTAGCTATGTGAGTGATGAATCTGTTTAACAAGAAAGTAATGTCACATTTCTAAGAAATCTTCAAAAGGAGGCAAAAACCAATGTCTTTGGATAAGTTTCTTGTTAAAGATGCATGAAAAGAAAAAGATATCAATGATTTTGTTAGTGATAGTGAAAGTCTTTCTATTCAATAATCCTCCACTCTTGTCTTCCTCACACCAGCCATAAATGTTTTCAAAAGTAAGTGCAGATAAATTTTTCCTTTATATTTTGTATTTTATTTGATATTTTGTATTATATTACAGTATTGTAATAATTTTTATATGAATATTTTTGGATTTCAGAATGAATCATCTGAGTTTCCATTGTTTTTTATGGGGTAGTATGCTTTGATACACAAGTGCTTTGGGTTCCAAGCATGTTTCCAGAATGAATTATGATTACAAACCAAGGTTTTACTGTACTTTTTATAATTAAAAGTCTTTAGTGGTAAATAAATATTTAGCTCCAAATTATACTTGGAATGAGTATACTAAAATATATGCTTATTTCAACAACGTGTAGAAACATCCCTGACCACAATCGTGTATACGTATTTTTCTTTATTTTCTGTGCACATGTTTACCATTTCAGTTGTATAGAATTGTAAGAATTTCATATGCTAAAAGTGTTACTATAGTTTGTAAATATGGTGATATAATTCTTTGCATTGGAGATAAGATTGCCTTTTTTTCTGCCACGTGAAATTTAGATTTTCTTAAAGATTAGCTACATTTTTTAAAAATTGAGAATAATCTCAGTTACAGAATAAAAGTAATGTTGTTTTTCTTCTTTTGAAATCAAGTCATAAGCCATCTGCTTTGATTTTTAAGTTTCATTTCTATTCCTTTTGGTTTTAAACTTAAAGTAGTAATACTACATTTGATTTCCTTCCAAGTTACAATTTGTTAAACACACACAAATATGTATGCTCATTGAGACATGAGACTGTATGCATTTTGTTTACTCTTGGGCTCACACAATAATTGTTACATTTTTAAAGAGATTATTTCAAATAAGACGTTGCGCAAACTGTATGCATATGTTACCATATTTGGTCTTCTTGACCATTACTTTTCTCTGCCTCAGCACAGCACAATTAAATGCTTTAGGAGCCCTCAGCACTGAGAAAGATTAAAGTGCGTCACCTCCTACTTTTTGTTATATGAAATTCATAATTTTTTGTAAAGGAAAGATAATCAAAGTCAAGGCATAAAATTTCCATAAGTAGTGAAATGGAGTGTTTTTGTTTGAGAATTTAGATTTTTCTGTGGCCAAATCCTGGGAAATTTCATCAAAATTGGGCTTTACTCACTTCTAATTCTCCTCTTAACTAATGTGTTCAATATATGGATAATTTGTCTTCAGTGAAATTCATATCTGACCCTCAGCACCTAGAATTGTGCTCAGTATATAATTCAGTGTTAGCTGAGGCAACGATAGGAACATTGTCAAGTTCTGTCTTCAACTAACAGAGGAGATAAGACATATCGTATACCAAGGTTCATATACATAAGTAGTCAGAAAACTAGGTCCCAGCTCTGCTGATTCCATAAAGTAGCTTGGTGCTTACTTGATCTGGCCCTCATTTTGTCTGGAAAATAATATGACTGTAATGAATGATGCATATGGAAGATCCTTAGTTTAATATTCTCTTTCCCTCTATCAACACATTTCCCCATAATAGAAATATCTTTCAGAGTCATTGGGATTATTATCTTGGAAAACAGAAATTGGTATTTAAATACAAATGGATGAGAGTTTGGGTCATTTAGTCAATGATTTTATTCTGCTAGGGTGCTGAATCTGCACCTATTGTAAGACATTGTGACAATGCAAAGATGAAGAAGGAAGAATCTTGTTTAAGACAAATTTTTAGATGTGCCAAAGCAAGAGTGGAAGGGTTGTGCCATAAAAGTTTGGAAGTGAGGAAGGTGGAATGAGGTAGGACCTCATACCAGAGTGAAAACGAAGCCTTTTAATCAATCTCTATCACATTCGCATGTAACATTTAGTACCTACAGATGTATACTTGGTATATGGTGTGCTAATCAGTATAGAAAACAGAAATAATACGATGGAGACTCAGTCTTCACTAGCACAAGTAAACTTCCCAGGAAAGTAAAGCTTATTTTAAAAATATTGTCTCTGATTTTATTGCTATCTGTAATTTAGATAAAGGGTTCATAACTTCATGGACTTTTAATAATTCACATTTGGGAAAAAGTACAAAGTTATTTCTGTTTTCTTAATCTAATTTTAGCTCTCCTTTGGTATATTGTTCATTCAGTAACATAGACTAGAATTTCATGTTAGTGGAAATGTTACCACGTCTAATGGAACATATCTTATTATTTTCTATCCTTTGCGGAATCACGCTCTGTTGAAAAGTTTGGTTTATGGCTTCTCTCCTCAAGAGAGTACTTACTTGAATGTGTTCTATAAAATGTTACATTATACAAAATATTTTTTTTCCAGCTTTCATGAAGATTATATGGCCCATGGGTTCCCCTTGGTCAGTTTTTCCTCACTGTACGTCTTTGCTTGTGTTGAGCACCGTAGACTACAAACAGCTCTACTTTTGATGAATGTTAGTACGTTTCCTCAGTGGCTGATTTTTATTAGTTTCAAAAGATAATAGTATTTACATGCACTCATGCTGATGTTTCTAAAGGGCATTGTGATGAAAAATTAGAATGTTTTTTGTCTTCTTCCTGATCAAAGAGTGTGTTAGCATGGATGCATTCAGTTGTGTGTCAAAACGATAAAATCTATTGATATCGTTACTTACTACTCAGTTTCGTCCATTCTTAATGCCAAAGTCTCCTGTCTGGCCAGTAAAGGTTGGTATTATGAGGTTAGATATCACATAAAGTTCAGGGTGTTCAGAATGCAATGCTAACCTAGAAATTATTTCAAGGTAAAGAGGCAAGAAACCCATGATTAAGCACAGGTGTTTAATGGCCAACTGTGGAATTAAGTTCACCTCATAACAGTAAAAACTCTACACAGGGAATTGAAAATTAGCACGCAGTGTAGGTCTTCATTATAATGAATACCAATGAGAGAACAGAACAAATCTGAGAACTTAACAAAGTTAACTCAGCTACACCTGGTGAGCTATATATCACAAAAGACTTTAGCACCCATATTGGCAGCGATGCAAAAAGTGAAATCACTGGGCCTAGCAAGGTTAGAAAACTGAACCTTTTACAATGGCGATCATGGATAGTTCTTTCTGTAAAATTTTCTCTCCTTTCCAGATAAGATGCATCACAATTTCATCTTTGCTATTGAGGCCAGAAGTATAACATATAAATACTTATTTCCAGCTTCTATCACTGAATAATCTGAATGTAGTTCAGGAAAATACTGATATCCATTAGATTCAAGTGAAAAATTAGGAAGTCTCTCTGAAAAAGTATGTAGGCCTTACTTTGAGGGCTGGTTATTTTATCTTAAGTAAGTGTTGTAGTCTGGGTTTACAAAGTAAAAGATTTAATACAGGAAACAATTTATAGGATTATTTTATAATATTCACTCAAAAATTCAAATGCAGAAAAGTGCAGGAGGTCTGTCCACACACTAGAGAACCAAGGAATTCAGTCGAGGGCCTGGATCCCATGGCAATGTCCTACATGAGTCCAGATGGAGGTCTAGAACCTACGACAATGTCTCATGCAAGTTTGTATCCAGCATTTGCCCTGGGAAGGCCCAAAGGTCAGTGGTGGAAGCTAGAAAGTTTTTGCCAGTGGAATGAAGGATCTGTGCTACCAGGCTGAGGGATCAGCACTGGAGCCAGGAAGTGACATTCAAGGTAAGGACCAGAGCTCTCCCAAAAAGTACCACAACCACCCTCAGCAACAGCAAGAACCAGAGCTCTTCTGATGTTGAGAACAGCTGAGTTCTTACCAGGAAAGCCAGTATAATGGGCTTTTCCAGGAGAATCAACAGCACACCATCCATCTTCCCCCCCAGTTCTGCTCTTAGGTTGTTGGCAACAATCCTCAGGTGGGCCTTCCATACCTACAACCATGCTGATTCAATTCAGCTGTGTGTTACAAATTGATCATTATTAATTCACCACAGTGGGTATGTGTGCAGTATGCAAGGAAAATTTTCTGATGTGGTGTTTATTCAGAAATACATATAGTGATTGCTTGTTGTGCTGGATATTGTCAGTAATAAACTCTGTAACATGAGTAAAATGCTTAAAATATGGGCCCTTCCTCTATGCTGTTCATGGTCTGATATTCACTGTCGTCTGGCTACATAGGACGTGATTTATGCAGGTGGA
>RJWT010034953.1:0-13572 GCA_004365215.1 Cuniculus paca
AATGAGGTGAACCAGTCATGAACTGGAACCTCCGAAACTGTGAGTGAAAATAAACCTTTTCTCTTCACAAGTTTATTACTTGAGATATCTGGTACAGTAACAGAGCCTAACATTCATTTTAAACATCCTTTAAAAAATGAAGTTCTTTCTAAACAGTATAAAAGTTTGACATTTTTTAAAAATGTCAATTTAAAAATATGATCATTGTGAGGGACAGCTCAGTGGTAGAACCCTTACCTAAAATGTGTGAGGACTTGGGTTTGATCCCAAGCACCTTAAAAAAATAAAACACAATCACTGCAATATTTCTGTTCCTCTAATCCTCAACAGAGATACAGTGTTAAATAACAACAGACTCATATCCAATATAAGCATCAACTCAAATTTGTCCAGGTATATTACATTAGTTTGTAAATTTTCTTATTAAGTCTACAATTACAAATAGCTTTCACAATGATGCTTACAAATACAGTATCACAGACAGAAAACTAGCAACCAGGTATTAAATATTATACATATAATAATTACCTGGGTTTTTCTGGCACATCAGAAGGATTACTGCAAAATGGTTCCTGGTAAATAGTTTCTGAAAGATCATGATCCAACAAAGTTGCCACAATTTCTTCCCTACTTGGTGGGGACATAAGTGGTTTCAGAATGTGAGCGGCTCGAGGGGTAAAAATGCCATTTTTTGACTGTAAGGGAGAGCTGGCAGACCTTGGTGAACTATCAGGAGTTGGTGACAACATACTATTTCTTGAAACATACAATTCTAAGTCTTCAGAGGCTGCATCCACAAGTTCACCATCAGGGGAGGAAAGTACTGTGTTGAAAGAGGTATTAACTGAATCAAGAGGCTGTCCCATTTCTTTTCTGGTGTGTCCTTGAATCCAGTCTGAACTGCTTGGCTGTGAGAGGCTAAGAAACACTTCTTTGCTTACTGAACTCCTACTTAATCTGGATTTTTCATTCAAACA
The DNA here is from genome assembly GCA_004365215.1 of Cuniculus paca. NCBI lineage: Eukaryota > Metazoa > Chordata > Mammalia > Rodentia > Cuniculidae > Cuniculus > Cuniculus paca. Next base: position 978 of record RJWT010034953.1, read on the forward strand.
GTCCTCTGCTTGCTGGACACAGAAAGAATCCATTATTGAATTGGATCTAGTAGTGAGAGAATGAAAGCTATTTTTCCATTGATGGTGGCAATGATTTTCACTGCTATCTATAGACGATTTCTCAAAAAGTTCAGGACTAGATCTAATCCAAGAGGTCGAGTCTGAAGCATGATGCTTATCTTCACACTTCTGGTTGTCATGACTTAAAAACTCATGTTTTTCTATAGCTTGTCCTGGAAAAAGGTCCTGAACAGCATCACTTAGGAACTTCTGAGGCAAATTCTGATCAGCTGGGACAAACTGACTCCCAGAATAAAAACTACAAAATCCAGTCTGTCCTATTGTGTTAATATCGAAAGTATAATTATGTTCAGGAGACAAGCTATCTTCAAGCGAATAACAACTTTCAAAACCTGGATCTGAAAAAAACACAGGACTATCATCTGATAGGGAACTATCCAATTGGCCAGAATTTTGTATATTTGAAGAGTCAATTTTTAGAACTTTGGGAGTTTTTTCTTTAGGTTTTGTACTTCTTGGAGTTCGAGGTTTTCTTGGAGATGTTACTGCTCGTGTCCGTTTGTTGGCTTTATGTTCAAGGGAACCGGAAATAATTTTGTTTGGTTGTTGTTTACTAGTTAACGAGTCTTGCATAATGTTTGCATTTTGTGCTTTCTGCTGTCTTTTTTGTAACAATTCCTTTAGAACTGCCAGTCCAGACTGTCCTTCAACAAATGCTGAAGGTGCTGATACAGTTTGATTTTTACACTGAGAAAGTGCTTTGGTTTGTGAAATTGCTTCTGACAGTGACCTCTGCTTTGCCTTTTCAGGTTTAAAGTTTGACATATCTAAAATAAAGCCCCTTTGCTTTTGCTCCCATGCTATTTGTCTGACTGGACTTCTTAAGGAAGTTACAAAGCAATTATTTGGCATTTGGCTTTCCTCTGCAGCTGCATTTCCTGAAGAACAAGTTTCACTGTGCTTTGATTGTTCTGCCATGCACACAAGCTGTTGCTGACTGTCTTTGCAATGTAAGAAGTTAGGGGCACAGACCTGGTCTGGCTTTGATTCTAGGGAACTGTGATATTCATTTAACTTTCCAATGGATGACAAATAGTTTTTTTGTAAATTTGCATTCTCTTCTGTCTTTGGAGACATTATACCCGAAGATATGTGTGTACTCTGTGCTACCTGAGACAAATGGTTGGAAAGGTCAAATATATTTTTTTGAATCAAGGTTGATTCTTTTAGAGTAAACATAGCACTCTGATTATGAGACCTCTGAATATTAATTTTTGAGATTCCAGATCCTATAGAACTACAAGCAACAGAAGAATGCAAATCATCTCGTGAACTAGGGAACATCTGCAAATCTGCAGACTTCTTGCTTTCTAAGAAAGAAGAAAAGCAGCCAGTTAGTTTCTGTTGTGCACTTATTCCACTGGACTGAGGAACAGAAAAGGGATGATCTGCAGGAGAGCCTGTTAGTGACACCTCTTTCTGTTTAAAAAGTGCTTGAGAGCCTCCAGAGCTATTTGTAGGTTCAGACACATTCTGGTGTTTCAACACAAATTTAACTTCTGCACCAGACTGAGGTTTTATTTTTTCATCCTTAAGTGTTATGTGCTTTCTAGATTTACTTTTCTCATTTGTTTTTTGTTTCTGTTTTGCTCTTGGTTTCTTTGTTCCATCCTCTATTAGTTTATTTGTCTGATTTCGTTTGTTTCTTTTCTTAGTAACTACAGAGGGATTAACATGTTTTGCTTTTGATTTTTTAACCTGCACTCTTGTACGGTTACTTTTTCCTACACGAGAGTTAACAGTCTTACTACTACAGGAATTAGGACCCTTAAAAAGCACTGTTGCTTTTTCTGAGGCCGCCAGAATTTCTTCAGCTTTTGGATCTGTGGGAGACCAGCAGCGAGGTGGAGAAGAATTTATAGGACTTGTGCTTCTCTCAGAAAGAAAACCTAGTTTAGACATAACGTCACTATAATTCAAATCACAGTCTTCGGTTTCAGCATTGTAAGATGGTGAGGGAAGAGAAAGAATAGCATGTGACCGCTTTTTTCTGAAGGATAAAGTTCTTTTAATATTTTCACTACTTGTCCTTTGTTGCTTACCAGTTTTTTTCTTAGCAGACTTATGTTTTGACTTTCTTCTGTGACTTTTCTTTGGTGTTAGTGGATAAATGGGATATTTGGTTGCAGGGGAATCAGGAACTTTTGGCCAAAAATCTTTCAAAGGTGCAAGCTTCTTATACAGTTCCATTTTTTCTTCTGTTAGTATTACTTGTTTTTCTTTAGAGTCTATTTTTCCTAGTTTCACAAGCATATTTTTCCTCCCTCTAAACCTGTTGATAATAATATACTTTATAATGACAGGGGGTAGTTTTTTAGACATTTTTCTTCGTTTTCGAGATTTCAGAGTTCCGTCTAAACTTTCACCAATTTCCATGGGATGAGGTAGGCTAATTTTTGAGTTGTGTGTTACAAAACTTGATTCACTATCTTCTGTTTCATAATTTACCTTGCGTTTGGCTCTAAGTGTGTATTTATTTCCATATAGTCCAAAAGACTGCTCAGTTTCTAAGGTTTCATCTCCAAAGTGACAGTCTAAAAAACTGTCTGTAGGTGTTTTGTTTTCAAAAGCCCCGCGAGGGGCTTTAATTAAATCACCAGCCAACACGTTATCCTTCTCAGGATTACTATATGGATTATTTTGTAAACAACTATCTTTTGTGGATCCAGTTTCACTACTTTTGGTAGAAGTCTCTTGATGACCCACAAGTTTCTTTTTATTCAATTTTAACCGGGATGGTTTATTGGCAGGTTGCAGTTTATATGTTACAGGAGATAATTTCTGAGGTCTACTGAGACAATTAGAAAGAACAACACTGGGAAAGAACATATAGTGTGCTGCTTGCTGGCTGAGACTTGGCTTTTCCGTTTTATGTTCTTGAAATTCTTCGTATCTGATTTTAAGTTTATTTAGTCCACTCTCATCAGCAATGCAATCAAGAGACTGCACCACAGTTTTATTCTCTCCTGAGCACGAAAGCAATTCACAATTTTCAGTTAACGAGGAGGGAAATAAACTATTCAGAGCTGTGCTGTTTCCTTTTTCATGTCCATCAGAGGGTAACTTATTTTTTGAATGACTTAAGTTAGAAAAGCTGAAAGAATTTTTGCCCAATGTATTCTCGATAGTGTGACGGCTCATATGTATAAAGGAGGCATCCTTTTCAATCTTTCTAATGTTTGTGTACTTTCTACTTGGTACTTGTCTTGTAACAGATGGAATGTCTTCTTCATAATCAAAAATACTACTTTCACGGGAAGATACTGGGAGGGTATCTTTCTTACTACTTTCTTTATGAGAATTTTCTGAATGGACAGTACAGTTTAGAGGTTTCACTGAGTAAGTGCTTTCATTTGTAAAAGAAGTGACTGAGTTATCTAGACCTTTTTCTATATTGTTTGGCTGTGGATGGTCGTCAACTAAATCTTCTTTGTTCAAAACATGGGAAGAAAGGGCACTTGTGTGTTTACACTGGAAGGTAATCTTAGCAGAAGAGGGGGGTTCTAACGTAGCAGCATCCTTATGAAAGATGGAGGGTTTTACTGATAGCTTGCTTGTTGCAATTACAGAAGAGTGGGTTCTAGAATTTTCATTGTTTAATGGATTATCTGGAATGGAAAAAAAAATAATTCATTACCACTTTTTAAAATATTTTCCCATATCAGCATGGAAGAAACTACATGAAATTAAGTTCATATGTTAAAATAGTTATCTCGACAAAAGTTTGGTCTTATTATTTTAAACACATTTTCTTTTAATCAGGGAAAGGTTATACTGGGGCAATATAACAATGTCTTTTGGAGGAATAAGGGGAAAATAGTATCACATCAAAATTTTTTATGAAATAGTACTTTAATCATTTCAAGTAAGCTGAGCATATTTCTTAGTTTCCAATATTACTTAAATGTTAACACAATAAACTGATAAAGTTTAGAAAGTATGAGTCGATAATTAACGCTATATGCTCTTAGAAACAAAGTCTGTATCTACATTCTTTCAAAAGAAAAAAATTCCAGGGAAGGTCAAAACATAACTGTCGCAACAGCCTTATTTAGTCAACTATATGGGAAACATGACAGTTTTAAAATATACAATATGTTTAAGTCCTAAATAACTAGATGCTCACTACAGACTTACTCACTTACCACCATTTTCATCTGCAGTTCCATCTAACTGAGGTATAGAAAGATTGGCAAGAAGCAAACTGTTATCATTCCATTCCATTTCTTCTTCAGAAGATGAATCATCATCTTCAGTTGAATTTCTGTGAGTATTTCTGCACAGTGACCTACAGAATATTAAAATTTAGTGGTGAGTATGTTCATGAGGAAAGAGCATCTCTAGGTGCAAATAATTTGTCTAATTTGACCACAACAATTAAAACAACAAAAAAGATCTGAAAAATGTAATTTTAAAAAGAAAGGCATATGTACTCTGCCTTATTAACATGTTTTACTATGGTATCTGCAAATTATTATAAGTAGACATAATACCTCTTATGTGAATAGAAGAAACAATTCCTATATTCACAACTGTACAATATCCTGGATTATCATATCTAATAATATTTATCCTTACAATGTCCCTTTCATCCTGTCCTTAAATACACATATATAATGGCTTGAGTGAGGACTAATTTTTTTTTTTCTTTTTGGGTACCAGGAATCAAACTCAGGACCTTGCACTTGCCAGGCAGGGTGCTTCTGCCACTGAGCTACACCCCTGGCCCTAACCAGTAATTTCTTACTGGAATACTTAAAGACATTTCCATGAATATACAAACACTACATTCTGAAATGAAAAAAAAAAAAACCACTAACAAAAGGTGAAGGAAGGGCTATTCAATTCAGGGGTAGACAAAACTGAGTTAACAGGGTAGTAGCTACAAAATAGAATTACTTAGAAATGTGGATAGACATCAAAGCCAAAAAAGATGGTCTCTTTTAAGTTTTACCTCATATTGATACTAACCTGATACTTTCCCTTTTATCTGTAAGGGCAAATCTTTCTAACCATACCCAACTTTTTCTGGTCACTTAAAATTTGAAAATATATCCCTATTATACATGGTAGTTTCCCCTTTGAGATCTTTCCAAATGAAAACTTGTCACAAAAATCACTTTTAAGAGCTGCATTATCTAATATCTAAATGCCCAGCTTTCTATCCAATGTGAAACTCCATTTTAACAGCTCTAATAAATAAAACAAAACTCCATTTTAAACAGTTCTAATATAATCAATCTCTGTTTTTATATTCTGTGTGAAAGCAATTTGCTTTCTCACAGGATTATCTTTCCATAGTTACTGGCCCTAACTGTTAGTAAAAATATTCCTGTATTACACAAAAGTATTTCTTTTCAACCTTAATTGTTAGTAACTGTATTCTTGTATGTTATGATTTGGATCTGAAATGTCCTCCAAAGCGCATGTGTTGAAGGTTTGGTCACCAATACAGCAGTGTTTGAAGATGGAAGATGACTGGATTTTGAAGGTTTTAACCTCATCCACTGATAGATTCATAGCTTAATAGGCAGGTTACTGGGAGAGGTAGAAACTTTAGGAGGTTGTACCTAGTTGGACGAAGTAGGTCACTGAGGGCATGCCTTGTCCAGCCTCCCTCCCCTTCTTTCTCCTTCCCTCCTTCCTACCTGCTATAAAGTAAGGAGCTCTGTTTCACCACAAGTTCTCTGCCATGATGTTGTCTTACCATAAGCCCAATAAGCAATGGAGCCCAGTAACCATATACTGAACCCTCTGAAACCATAACCTAAAATAAATCTTCCCCTTTAAATTGTTTTTCTCAGCTTTCTGCCACACTGATTGAAAGCTGATAATACACTTATTACACACAATCTTTCAAATTCAACTCCCATGTATGATTTCTTTTACTTTCTGCAGACATACAGAGCAAGTCTTTGTCATCCTCCACAGGATAGCCTTCAAAATATATAAACACATATATCACTTGTTTCATAGTTCCTCTCAATTCACTATTCAAATATTCTTCAAAAGTAACAGTGTTCACAGAGTCTTCTATTTTTCTTTCTTGTTTTCTCTTTCTCAGTAATCTTAAACTATGGTTCTCTGGGGAGAATATAAAATTCAATAGAGTAAAATTAACTAATTCCCTTTCTAGACATTATGCTTCTAATATTCAATTTCTTTTTATGTATGTTTATGAAATGTTAGGTTTGTTTTCCCAAGTTAAAATGGGCATGGTTTCAGAATTTCTCCAATCAATTAACACGCAAGCATGAACTGAATCATGGGATAAACCATTCCTACTACTGCAGGAGACACTATGTCATAATAAAACAACATCACATATGGAGAGTTCCATTCCAATTTATTAAGTAGATAAACAGACACTTATGTACAAATACATCAAATTTATGGATTAGCTTTGTTTCCCATTCAATAATGGCTCTGGGGTATACAATTTCAAACACAGACTTTAGAAATGTTAGTACAGTATACAGAAGTTTAAAGGGGGGGCATATTCACTCAGGCTCAGAGGCCTAATATATTCTACCCAGAGATGATAAAAGTCAAAGGCAGAATTCTAAGTTCATAGACACTTATTTAGAAAACTGCAGTGCCATCTTATTGATTTATTTTGGGAAACAAATCATAATGCCAGTGTTTCCTTCTGAGACACTCATGTATTTTATATTTTTAATATTTAACTCCTTTAGTTTATTCATACCTGGAAGCCATTCTTTGTCTCCCAAATTGACACAACATGCATTTGCTGAGGTCCAAAACAATTTAACTCTCAGAAGGCATTCTTTTTTTCAAGGTGTGGGATAAGGAGGAGCTTCAATTTTCCTCATGTATTACTCACATATGTTAAAAGTCTATATAATTAGATTATTTCTGAAACACTTAATCTTTCTAAATGTAGCAAAACTTCATTTTACTTGGAATATGAAGTACACGCTATATGAAAACAAACCACAACTTAAAAGGGTTTCAAAGAAGTCAATTTAGTTCCCAAGGCACTTTATATTATGAACAACTGTAAGAAACAATTTCTGATTAAAGAACAGTGATAATGACAAAAGGAAGTTACTCAAGTAAGTGAAATAACTAAAAATATTACCTTTTTTGAGTACAATGTTCTTCCATATTACTGTCCCATCTCTGGGACATCACCAAACTAAGCTCCATTTCCTCTTTTTCAATCCGTGGTTCATTTTCTTCATCATCACTATTTTGGGGATTTTTATTGTCTCCAAAAGCATGACATGATGACAACATCCTATTTCTTTCCCCCTGATATCCATCACTCTCCAATCCAGCAAGGAGATGTACAAGAGCCTCGTCAGGACTACTGTCCACTATAAAACAAGTGAAGCAATCACCAACAAATAAAATTTTCTAAATAATAATTCAGGTAAACTGTAAGAACAAAAACACAGAAACTGGCACATGCTAAAAGTATATCATTGGTGTAAAGGCTCAGCTGTTGAAGTAGCTCTCCCATCAAAATGCAATCGTAAGAACATCTTTATTAGAATGATTTTTTAACCTTATTAAAAAGAAGAGACGCAGAACTCATCCCCACTGACTGAATCAGCATTCTAAGGTAAGGCCCATGAACGCTGATTTTAACAAGATGCTCAAACAATTAAGCCTGAAGTGTACTAAACAAAACATGGATACAAGTGTTCAAAATAAATATAAAACATAAAAAATATGAATTAATGCTAAGGAAGTACCTTAAGTTTTCAGAAATTTAAAGCTCTTATCCTTCACTTAAGCTTTATTTATCTCAAAGAAAATTTGTACTTGCAAAAATGCAAAAGCGCTTAAAAAGTAGTTAACTATTATTTATAATACCATGTCACACACATTAGAACTGCTAGAATAAAAAGGACATATTATAATCATGTGGTGGTAAGGCTGTGAAAAAACTGGAACCCTCCAACATTGCTGGTCAAACTATAAAATGATATATCCATTGGCAGTTTCTCAAAATGCTTAACATAAAATTTCCATATGTGATATTACAAAGTATATACCCCACTTCCTATTTGGTATGTGACTCTTAAAAACCTTGTAATATTCAAAGCAGTAAGTCTTTTCATATGCTAAAGAACTGAGCTGGCAGTTTCTAACTTCATAATAGGGACTAGAAGCAGAAAGACCAAGACAGGGTTAAAGTTGGGATTTGGAGTCCCATCTTTCAACTTCTAGGGGAGTAGAAAAGAGTTGAAGGTTGAGCTGATCCCCATTAACTAATGATTTAATCATTCGTGTTCATGTAATGAAGCAGCATTAAACACTACAAAAGATTGAGTTCTGAGAGCCTCTCAATAGCCAAACATATGAAAGTTCTTGAGGCATGGCATATACCAATAGGACTCCATGTTCTTTCCCCCATACCTCGCCTTATCCATCTCTTCATCTGGTGTTCATCAGTATATCCTTTGTAATAGCCTTTATAATAAGCCAGTAAATTAAGTATTTCCCTCAGTTCTGTGAGCTCCTCTAGCAAATTAATCAAACTACAATATGGGAATTATAGGAACCCCAACTGATAGCCAGTCAGTCAGAAACACAGGTAAACCAATCTGGGACTATGACTGCAATCTTGGGAGGCAGCAGTCTTGAGGACTGAGCTCCCTACTTATGATATCAGATGCTGTCTCTACGCCAGTGGTAGTGAACCTATGATACACATGTTGTTTTTCTTTTAAGACAAAAGATGTTAAAGTCTGAGTTGCTTTGTCTAAACTTAAACCTCAGTATTCAGGTTTAATTGCAATGCTGGCACTTTGTGATAAACAAGTGGGTTCAGGGTTACAGTTTGGGCACTAGTCTCTAGAAGATTTACTATCACTGCTGTAGGCAGACAATGTAAGAGCTGAGAACAGCCAGATGGTGCCTCCTGTAGAATTAGTTGCTTGGTGTTGCAGAAAATCTCCCACACATTTGAGGTTCTCTGCACATGGAAGCCTTCATTGCCTGACATGGTTTGAATGTATGGGAGAAAATGAGATTTTTTTCCCCCCCTATATAAATTCATACATATAAACTCAAGCTGAAAAGTATGTCCACATAGCTATACATGAATAATCGTTTCAGCAATATTCATAATAGAGAGAAAAGTGGACTGGTGGTTTAGCTCAATGGCTCAAGTGCTTGCCTGGCAAACACAAGGTCATGAGTTTGATCCCAGGTACCAAAAGATAAAACAAAAAAGCCAGAAAAGTACCAACAACCCAAATTACCAATAACCAATGGATAAACAAAATGTTTTATTATCCATATGATAGGATATTATTCAGTAAGAAAAAGGAATGAAGTACTGACAGATGCTACAACATGAATGAACTTTAAAAACAATGCTAAATGAAAGCAAGATACAAAAGACATTTTATATGACTCCATTTATATGATACACCCCAATTACATAGATATAAGCACAAGAGAATACAGATTAGTAGTTGTCAAAGGCTTAAAGCAATAACAGGGAGTGACTACTAATGGGTATGAAGCTTTTCTGGGGAAATGAAAATCAACTGAAAAAGTGTTTTAGGTTTCCTTTGTGGTCTATTATTAGTGAAGTAAGTTCAGTCATACTATCAAATATAAATATTTGATAAGAGCCATTCCGGCAAGGATCTCCTTTTTAAACCTTCACACTCTGATCTTGGAAGACATTAAGATTGCATTTGAGCTAGGTATGATGGTAACACATCTGTAAGCCCAGAACTCTGGGAGGTTGAGACAAGAAGATGACAAGTTCAAATTCAGTTTGGGCAACTCAGTGACTTAGCAAATCCTTTATCAAAATAGAAAATAAAGAAAGCTGGAGGGTGTAGCTCAGTGTGAGATCCTGGGTTCAATTTCCAGTATGGGTGCGGGGTGGAGGGATGAAGAGAGCCAGAATATATTTTGGAACCTTAGGAAAGAGAGAATTCTTTCTGTTAATGATACACTTGACTAACATAATGAAATAGGATATGCTTCTCCATCTCTTTAGTTCCTTAAATTATTTTATGCTCTTTTGACTGTATAACTAGAATATAATTTGAAATACTTTGATACATTAATTCTATTCAGACATAGAAATAGATTATATAGATGGCGAACTTCAAACTTTTAATGTGGTCTTAGAATGAGTTATGCATGTGACCACTCATTTAAAAAGGAAATTATTCACTAATTCTGTTTAAAATGTTTTTGAGACATAAGTATGTATAATAGTTCAGCACTGTCCATAATCAATCAATTTATGCTGTATTTAGATGAAAATATAAGTAACAGAGAGGGACCTGGGCTCACACTTGAGACTATGAAATTTTTTTAAATGTAAAGAGAAACAAGCATAAAATTGACTAAATCAAGCAAAATAAGGGGCATAAAGTGATTATATCTCATTTTATGCAACAATACCATAAATTTCTGCAAAAGATCTTATTGAAAAGAAATTTGGTTTATGATGCTAATAAAATGTACTTTGGGTGGTACAAAGATACTTAGAAGTAACTGCTATGTGCTATGCTAACCAAAAAATTAGTGCTTGTAAAAGATTGTCCAGTGAACTTTCTGATGACAAGAAAGTACCCATGATGCTGTTTTATTATTTAGTTTGCAGAATATTAATTCAAAATAAGTATATTTCTCCCCAAAAGAAGTATTATTTTATCTCAGATTTTTAAAAAAAATTTTCTTTCCTAACAGTTATTTTAGAAAAGGCCATGTTGAAAACAAAAAACAAATTTACCTGAATAAATGCAAGGTTTCATGTTTACATTCAGAACAAGTACACAGAATATGAAACAGTAATCTCTTCAAGCCAAAGAAAAAAGTACCCCTTTACAAAACTCACTTCCACTTACTCAAAACACTAAATATTTATGGTGCCATTGTTACTTACTGAAAACTGGTGACTCACTCAATCTTTGAGTCAAAGGCTGAAAAGTCTGACTATTTTCCATGAGGTTCAAAATTGCTTCTTCATTAATAAGGGCTTCTCCCATTTTATGTGTGGTATCAGCTTAAAATGAAAAGAATACAAAAACTTTAACACAGTGTTCTAAATCTAAAAGTTCTCACTTAGACTTTGCGTAAGTTAGGAAGCATTACAAAGTAAGCCTATTTAAAAATTTGAAGAATTAGCAACACATGCTGAACAAAAACATAATAAAAAGTCACAGAAATACCTAAACAGTTATATGGGTTAGTGAAAAGTTGAACAGAACACATAACCACTCCAAGTCTATGGATCACCAGATATTTACAGTCTGTCTTTTTCATTCTACCTACTGTGTACAAATGTTCTCTGATTTTAAAAAATCAGTTACTTAAAATATAAGAGAAGGAAAAACTTATTTGACAAAACTATTCTTTATGTCACAAATAAATTCATTTTTCACCATTTTTACATTTTTCAGAAAGCTTCCAATTCATTATCTAAAAATAGTAGTCTTTCAACATTCATAGAGGGATTCAGTAAGTTTTAGAACAAAGGTAAAATACATCGCACATTATAATGTGGTCAAAAGAAGACAGAGAGTAAAAAACACATATTAGTAATGAGAAAAAAAAAAAAAGACTACACACCGAAAAACAGCAGAAGTTATAAGATTGCAAACTGGAAAAATAATCGTTTTCTTGCTGTATTATAATCACACTTAAAACTAGGTGCATTTGAGTTTTTATAAAAGTATTAAAACCCTTCAGAAGAAATATTTGAGGTAAAACATCTTAGGATAAGAATGATTAAGATATATGTATATGTATCAGCTCCCCAAGATGAATATAATTATGTATCACAAACATATTGAAAAACAAATTTAACTTGAAATCTTTTTTTTTTTTTTTTTTTTGTGGCACTGGGGATTGAACTGACAACCTCGCACTTCCAGGCAGGTGTTTAGGCCACTGAGCTAGATCCCCAGCCCTGAAAAACAAACTGAAAAGATAAAAATATAGTCCAATAATGCTTTTATTCTTTGATTGGTTTTAGTCTGTTTCCTACTATTTGACTGCAATATGTGAGAAGGTATGAACAGCTATTTTGAAGAAAACAAGAGACATTATGGTAGACATTGCTGATTTCCTATTGTCTGTTTTTTTTGTTTTGTTTTTGTGGTACTGGGGATCAAACTCATGACCTCATGCTTGCCAGGCGGGCTCTTATGCCACTGAGGTAAATCCCTGCTATACTGGGCTACTTTTCTCTCATATGTGACACCCAAAGGGAAGGAAGGAGAGGTTTATTTCTTAGTTATGGAGGTTTTAGTCCATACTCAGCTGGTTTCAAAGCAGGGTGGCATGGCCAAGGGGCAGCTGTTCGTGGCAGCTGCAAGCAGCAAGACCGAACCTCGTGAAAGAGCAAAAACACACCCCCATTCCAACCTTACATTGTATGTCGGCTCCACCCCTGGGTGAGTGCAGAACTCACACTGCCAATCCCAGCACTAGCCAACAAATCAATCACAAGCACTAGATTCACCTGCTTCCATGACTCCATGAGGCTTGGGGGGGGCACTTATATACA
>RJWT010034954.1:0-13428 GCA_004365215.1 Cuniculus paca
TGCTCAAGTCTCTCCCAGGTTATCTCAGTTTGTCTTATTATAAAATAGATACAATCAGAACTGTCTGTAATGAATGCTATCTGTAAGTGTATAGCACAGGCCTGGAACACGACAGACATACACGGTCCTACCTGAATTTCAATCAGAAGGATTATCTCACATCCATATAAGGATAAGAGTATTTTACAGATTTTGCAGTTAGGGGAGAAGAAATAAATACAATTCTTTCCCCAGTAGGTACTTAAAGAATTTTGTAAAAATTATTTTGATCCCTAAAGTCTGACACTCTGATGCAGGCTGTATTTCGTGAGGCCTCCAGAGGAAAGAATAAGCTCAGTGTCACACAAAGAGGCCAGAATGGGCTGTTTGGCACAAATAGGTGTAGTTGCTAGCCCTGCATCTAGTGATTTTCATAGAGAAGTTGGCGCTATAAAGAAAATGCTTTGTTAAGATAAAGTACAAGTCCTTCACCACAAAACAGAGGGGAAGAACAAGGGAAAGGAGATGAGAGGCGCTAGAATGGCCATGCAGGGTAGAGGCTGCCTTCAGCAGCATGGACTGACCAACTGCTACCCCAGTGGGGAGCCACAGTGTCTCAGATCAGGTGTACTTACCATGGACATAGCCTTCTGACTCTCAGCCATCATCATCATAAGAACCAAGGGGACCACTGCTGCAGGATGCTCACTCCTCCAGCTATTCACCAGGAACCAGAAAGACAGCATGTCCTTTACTAGTTACCAATTCTGCTTTGTCACAGCCAGCTTAGTCCCTACCCATCATTCCAAGTCCAACATGCTCCTGATGACCAAGGAGGAGGTATTTGTGGCATCTGCTAAGCCATAAAGCTGTGTGGTGGCATAAACAAGGGACCAGTGGTCACCACTATAGACACCTATCCTGCAGATGTTCAGTCCACCTTTGTTCCCCTTCCCAAATGGACTACCTATCATTTTACCTAAGCTTTGTCCTGTTTAGTAGACTGAATATCAGTTTATTTGGAGATTTAATCAAAAGTAAAAAGGCCTTAATAAATAAATGGATAAAGAATAGTGGCCTCAGATAAGACTTTATGAAAGTTCTATAAATCCAGTATATAATAACTCATCCCAAGTGATTAAAGGGACCTTCAAGTAGAGAAGATTTACTTGTTGAACTACATGCCTCCTCCTTCTATTACCTTTTACCGGTGGCCCTCCTCATTTAGAAAAACAAGCAGTTACTATCTTAGGCAAGGGATGGCATGCACAGAGGAAAAAGTCTTTTTTCTTGCTTTTATCTTTGAAAAGTTTAGACCTCTGAATTTCAAAAATGTAAGTCCTGAGGGAAATCAGGAAGCAGAAAATACAATGTGCAACAGAATACCTGAACAGAAAGAACTTCCTGAGCTAAGGATATCCATTCCTTAGAATGCCACAAATATGGCCATTTGGCAGCAAGCTCTAGGATTCTTTCCTAAACATACAGGGGACAGAATCATAGTAGTTGCTCCAGAATCCATATTCCAAGACCTCCCAGTGGATGCCTAAAATAACAAATAGATCCAACTCTTATATACACACCTTAAGCATCCCTGATCCAAAAATCCAAAATCTGAAACGTTCTAAAGTTCAAAACCTTTTGAGCATCAACATGATTCCATGAGCAGAAAATTTCACACCATGAAACTTTGCTTTGTGTACAAGATTTTAAAAAACTATTCTGTAAAATTACCTTCAGGCTATGTTTATAAGGCATATATGAACTACAAATAAATTTTGTGCTTCATCTTAGATTACAAGGTATTTCTTAATATATACTTGCAAATATTCCAAAACCTGAAAAAAACTCTGAAACTTCCCATCTCAAGCATTTTAGTTTAAGAATACTGGACCTATATTGTGCTTTCCTAAAAGCAATCACAAAGCAAGTAGGTTAAGACTGATTTGATCACATGAAAATTTTTAAAATCTATTATAATAAACTACTTTAAGAAGAAAATGACCAAGTGACTTGGCAATATATCCAACAGATCCTGGGATAGGAGTGTTACTCTGTTAGAAGTTCTTACAAATCAATTAGAGAAAATAAAGGCAAAAACTGAGGAAATTATGTAAGTTGAGCTACCAACTCCCCAACAAAGGCAAACTTGACATTCAGATAAGTAGTAACATTTAGTATCACTAAAAAATTCAAAGGTACAACATTTATCAAGAAAACACTCTTCATTGACAATATTTGAAGTGAATTCAAAAATAAGTATAGCTTCTAGATTTATGTAGGAGAAAAAGAAATTACAATGCTTTTCAGCATTGGCTCTTACATTTATAAAGTAATAGAAACACAATGGGAGGAGAACATAATATGTATCAAAATTCCCAAATAATACACTATTCAGTAATTCCAATCATTCACATTGGTTCTAAGGACCACAGCAAGCAGGTGGAAAATAAAATAACCATAAGAAGAAATCTGTATCACACTGAAAAGGAACAAGGTTGAAGAGGTTTCCTAATGTGCCCAAGTTCCTTCAGTTGCTATACAGCAGAACAGCCACCTGAACTTGGATTTGTTCTTTGCAGAGACCCTACAGTGAATGGGTGACACATGAAGTCAGTAAGCAATTGTGAGGTGGGCAAACTCAGAGTCTCAACTATTCCTTCTGTACCTGGCATGAAAATCATCAT
Source organism: Cuniculus paca (assembly GCA_004365215.1). Lineage (NCBI taxonomy): Eukaryota > Metazoa > Chordata > Mammalia > Rodentia > Cuniculidae > Cuniculus > Cuniculus paca. The sequence continues at coordinate 2,667 of RJWT010034954.1, forward strand.
GAGTGGGTGTGATGGCAGAACAGTATATTTGAGTGAATCTAAATATTCAGAGAAAGGAAGTAGATACTTCAAATCCCCTGGGTCTTTCCTGGACTTCTGGCATGGTCAGAGACAGCAAGGAATGTAGAATCCCTGGCCCTGTCTTTTTCCCCTACCAACATCCAACTCATGGTGTATCTGAAAGGTACCTCTCCTATTATTAAAGAGTCTCTGCCTTATGAATGACAAATCACTTCCTTTCAGAGTGTTCCCAAGAGCACATGTCTAGTGAAGTTGAAATTTCATCTAGGACCACAGCTTTTGTGAATGATGACCAGATTCTGTGGATTAATGACCCAAGATCCACCAGCACAAAACAGATGGACCACACATTTTGGCAGACAGAAGCAAATCGGACAATTCCCTCAGTAGGGCAAGAATGGGCACAAGATTTCCAGGGGGAGATACGTCATCTCTTAGTATATTGCATCTAAAAAGAAAAAAAAGCTGCCTTTCTGCAGAACAGTCACACACTAACAAACTGTACGGGGCTGCAGCAGAAACACGACCCTCTATAGATTCAGACATCACCTAGGAAGTCCCAGATTAAGGTGCTAGCTGATTCAATGTCTGGTGAGAATTCACCTTCTGGTTTACAGATGGCATCTTGTGGCCATGTCTTCACATGATGGAAGAATTCTAGTCTCTTTGGCTTCTTTTAAAGGCACTAATCCCATTCATGAGGGTGCCACTCTCATGACCTAATCACTTTTCAAAGGTCTCATGTCTTGACCCATCACATTGGGGATTACATTTAAAAATATTAATTTGGGGAGACACAAACAGGCAGTCCATGGCCCAAAGCATTAGTCTTGTGGTTTTCAAAATGTTTTACAAGCATTAGGTGAACGTGCACATATCACTCTAACTTGCTCCACATATAGTAGTGAAGAAATTATGGCTGGAAAAGGCAGAATGACTTCTAAATGGCTGTGAGTGTCAAAATGAGGATTTTATGATCCCTAAGGCACAGGCATGCCTGAATAGTATGCACCAATCCCTGACTTCAGGGACCACACAATGCATGTATGGGGGAAGGGGCGATGAAAGCAACAGGCAAAGGACTTTGCAAATAGGTAATTGTGAACCACAATAAATGAAAATGGATATATTTCTCCAAAAAAAGCAGCACAGCTAAGTAAACCATGGTTAATCCACATATTATGAATTACTAATACAGGCAATAAAAATAAAGCTGTGTAAATACAGTTATTTACCTAAAACATGTCTTCAATCTGTTGATAAAAAGAAAATGTGGGGTGGAACAGATTGTAAATTACAACCCTGTTTTTGTTTTTAAAACAGCAAAAAATATATGTCATTCAAGATTTTAACTTCTATGTTATACTTCCTTTCTTCCTTGTACCGTTATCTGACTTTGGGCACAGGAGTACAGCAAATTTAGCCTGATATAACATATAATACATATTATATATTACACATTGCTGAGGAACAACCCCAGGCATGCTAGGCATATGTTCCATCACTAAGCTACAGACCTGTCTTGCCAATAATGCTTTACTGGAGCACATATACACCCATTCATTTATATGTATTCAATGGATTCTTTCATACTGCAACAGCAGAATTGAGTAGCTACAAAGAGACTGCATGTCCTCGAAGATTGAAACATTTGCCATCTAACTCTTTACAAAAAAGTATTTGTCAGCCTCCGTGCTAACCTACCAGGCATCTGGGACTCCTGATGCTTCCATACCACAGCCATAGTCACTGAGCACTTAGCAGGTGCAGATCCATGCAAACACTTCACATTCCCTCCATGGCCCTCTGAGACAAACACTGTAATTAACCCGATTTTGCAGTTGAGGAAACTGAAGGATAAGAAGGTTAAGTGACCAGCCTAGGGCTCCACTGCTGGTAAAACAAGAGCTATAACTCAAACTAGAGCTCTGAAATGCAGCACCTCTGAAGTCAACATCAAGATTCGCATTATGGTTCTTTCAGATTCCTTTTACTTTTTTCTAATCTCTTGGGGTCACAAATACAGACAATTCTAGTCTCATCTCAGCCTGAAGCCCTGTATCTCAGTTACTGCCTCTATCTTTGTGCTTACATAACAACTAATATTAATCAGACCTAGACATCAGTAGGAATGATGTGGTGTGGCTAAGGCAAATCACCATCTGAAGCATGTAGCTGGCAATAGAAGGCTGTGGAAGGAATGAGATGAGGGCGACTAAGTTTTGACTCTGGGAGGTTTTAGAAGATAGACCAATAGAACAAAGAACAAGTATACGGCTAAATAGAGTCAAAAATAGTCTCACACAGTAACCTAACACTGAAAGTAGTATGCCCCGTGGAGCCAGGAGGATGAGAAGTTAGTACATCAGAGGTCCACATTTGGCTTTTTAGTACAGTCATGAACAAACATTTCATATTGGGGTGTGTATATGCATACAATGTTATAATAAATTCTTTTCATTTTATTTCTCCTATACATTACAACTCGATCATTACACTAACTTTTTTTTAAAATTATACTTGCAGATTCATTATATTATTTATGATTCTCATTTCAGGAGGTACTACAAAATATGTGCTATAATAAGGGGCCACTGGGCCAAATGGATGTTGAGAATCATTGGCATAGCAAATTTGGAGACCAAGAGAAAGTTCCATGAGATTGGAGCTAAGTAAAGAACTGGGGATAAAAGCTATCAGGCAATGAGTTGAGTGAGCTAGAGAAGAAGTAGATTATGTGAAAACTTGAAAACAGAAGCAATGTGACACAGTGGGGATCCAAAGGATCCAGTGGAAGGCATGGAGCTCCAGATGTCCCTTGTGAGTCCATATCAGGAGACCTAACTGTCTGCCTCAGAAGGCTGAGGAGTCAGAAGCTAGTAAATGACACCCAAGGTAAAACCAAAAACTGGCACTCCTCCAAAGAAGACAGAAGCAATCCTTCCTTCTTCATTTCCCTTTTATAGCATTCTGGCGATAATCTTCCCTAGGGTGGGTCCTTCACAACCAGGACTATTCTGAGCCAATTTAATTAGGTGTTATTTACTCAAACTGATGCAATAAACTATCACACCCACAAACCCTCAACTCATCCTTGCTTGGATGCAACTCATGCTTCAGTGATAGGGAATGCACATGTGTTTAAACAGAAAAAAGACATGCCCTTTTCATGGAAAGATCACTGGACATTCCCCTTCCTATATGGACAAACCATCTTGTTCCTCATTTCTCATTCCATAACAAACAGGTGATGCAGTTTAGATATGCTTTTTACACAGTCCTCAAGTGGACTTAAACATTTCACCCCATTGTCCTCATGGTTCATCCATCAGACTTTCAATACACCAATTCTGACAGCATCAAGTTCACAGAACAAATGCACTGCTCCTAAATTGAGTGTACTAATGCCAGATCTTTCACCAACTACAATTTACTTATACATTCACCTGATGATCAGCATTTGGGCTTTTTCAGGTTTTGGCTATTGTGAATAAAGCAGCTTTAATATGTGTATTCAAGGCTTTTTTGTGGACACACAATCACATTTCTCTTGAGAAAATATTTAGGAGTGGAAATTCTGATTCACTGGATAAACACATATATAATTTTTAGGAGACATTAATAGACAGTTCTTTAAAGCGGTTGCACCATTTAACAATTCACCCAGCATGTAATACAGTGTTTCAACCACAACTCTAGTACTTTCTTTTCATCGGTTGGCTGGTTTTTGCCATCCTGATGACTATAGAATAGTATATCATTGTGTCTTTATTTTATAGTCCCTTGATGACTAAAGATATTAAATATCTCTTTATCCACTTATTAGCTATGTATAGACCTTCTTAATAAAATGTCTGCTCAAATCTCAAACTTTCTTCTAATTTTAATGTTTGTGTATTTGTATAGTAGAGATGTAGACTTTTTTTATGCATTCTGCACATGCTTTGTTTGACAGATACACTGTGAATATGGTTTATACAGTCCGTAGGTTGAATACTGAATGTAACTGTTCCTATCCTAGGAATTTTCAGTTACAAGAAGCAACAAAATTCACTTTTTAAAAGGGCAATTGAGTTGAGTCTCTGGACTTTGTCCTTTAGTAGTCAGAATCCTAATTAATACAATAAGAAATGCCTACCTCGTGGTATAGATGTGAGATTAAATCAGAACAAATGGGATAATGCATGTGAAATCTTTAACAATACCTACCACATAATAAGCTTCTGTTGTTGTTCTCGCATATGTATATTCTTTCTTTCTTAAGGTGACTTTTTCTATTGTCAAGCAAATCATCTATCTATTGGACAGGAGAAGCAAGAAGAATCTGGTGCTATGGAAATTTATAAAGAACTTCAAATTAAACTGGAAGTAGCATGCCAAATAAACTTTCCAACAAAAGACAGGAAGATAAGTAGACAATAGTAAGACTTGGAAAAGACAATGGTGGAGGAAACAGAATTTCTGTGTAAGACTTTCTAATCCACGTAAAAGAATCGATGGGATGCAATTATCTGTGGCATGTTGGCAAGATTGCGGTGTGTGGTGTGAGTTGAAAAACATTAAGTCATGAGGCTAGTGACATAGATGAAGGCAGATTATTGCCTAATAATCTTTGCCATGCAGAAGATTTGTTTCTTGTCCTATAGACTTGGCTTCTCAAAGTGTCATTCTCAGAGTATAAACTTCAACATCTCCTGGGAGCTGGATAGAAATGATAGAACTAAAATCCTAATTTAAAAAATATATCCATGTGATTTTCATGGAAAATAAAGTCTGAAAAGCACTGCTATAGAAAAGGGGAGCTTTTGAGCAGGTGCATGATAAGATCAGCTTCATGGGTTAGGAATTCCACCCCAGAGGCAACCTGGAGAACAGTCAGAGGTAGTAAGACCACAAGTAGTAAATTCAGTTAAGAGTTCACTGGAGTAAGAGTTTCCTAGACTTGAAAAATTAGTATCTTTTTTTAGCAAAAGTGGATCACAACTCAATTTACTTTGCAGACATCTCTGCAATATTGTCTTTCTAAGAATTGTCTGGTGACATTTACTAATATTACTAAACTCTACTAATAATTACCATCATTATAATATCAAGCGTTTTTTGAACATGTAACTATCAGGTACTATCAAGATACCAAATGTAAAATACTCATCTTCACAGCAACCTTCAAAAATTGCCAACTGTAACAGGCATATGTAGTCTGCCTCTTCTGAATCCATTTCCTGTTCTCACCTAACTGGTTAGAGTGGGACTGACATTACCCCAATCTCTGTTTTATAGGCCATAGTGATTGGTTCAGAGAAAATCTTGTGATTTGGTGAAAAGTCAATGACAAACCAGCCAATGCCTGGAATGCTTCTGGGAAAGAAATGTCTGTGAACCCTAACCAAACTGATGGCTTCACTCTTTCAGTGTGTACTAAGATGGCAAGATGAGAACATGTGAGGTCCAAAGCAAAGGAAGTCGTTGCTGCTATGGGGAAAGCAACTCTGCGGATAAACCTGGGATCGAGGGGAAAGGAAAACCAGGGATTGAGAAAAAACTATAGCTAGATTCCCTAGTGACCAAAAATCTGTTGACTGACAGAGTGGGAGGAAAACAGGGATCAAAATGATCATATATAGTCAACTACCCAAGATAAATGTAACTATTATGAATCCAAACGTACACCAATAGAAAATCTCTGAAATGGACCAAGTGACATCTGAAATTAGTTACCTCTAAAATGTTCTGTTAGATAAACCAATTTTTATTGTTGTTAAAGCTAGCAGCTCTGTCACTTGCCACCAACAGTTTCCTAATTAACAGAGTGCTGTCTCTTTCGTTTTCCAAACTAAGAAGCTGAAAATTAAAGAGGCTAAATTATCTGTTTGGTCACATAGCTTCTAGTTTAAGAAAAATCTCATTCACTAGAAAATCCACACTTTTTCTACTAAGTTTTGCTCCTTTTTATATTTAAAAATGTTCAAATCAATGCTAAGAAAACATAAATGAGGAACTAAGAAAATTTAACTGAAAACAGTATGATGCATAATTTATACATCCAAGCAAAAAAGCACAGCTTGAGAAAGTGAAATATTTTCTATCTCTCCTTTATGTACTTATTTAATTTTAACTCACTAAGTCATTCAGGGAATATTTACTGAAAGCCTGTATTATATGCAGGGCACTGTATTAGAAATATAAAAATGCATAAAAGAATGATTATAAATGTGTACTCACCAAACAAAAGCACCTGAAAAGAATGAAAGAAAACTGATAATGCTAAAAAGAAGAAGTAGACACATTCATAATTTGAGTTGGGAGCACAAACACCCAACACTCATCAAACAGAAAATCAGCAAAGAAGTTTAAATTATGAGCCACACAACCAATCTGTATGACCTAATTGGCATATATGGAATACTCCACCCAACAGTAGCAGAATACACATTGAAAGAACATTCAAGACAGATCATGCCATGCATGGAACATAAAATAAACCGTCACAAATTTAATGGAATTAAGATCACACAAGCCATTTTAAAAAACCTCTAAATATTTGAAAATTAAACCCCATACTTCTAAATAATTAATGCATCCAAGAGGAAGTCTCAAAGGAAATAAAAAATATAGAACTAATTAATAATGAAAGTACAACCTCTCAATATATCTAAGATGCAGTTAAAGTAATGCTGACAGGGAAATTTACAGTACTAAATACTTTCCTTAAAAAAGAGATCTCAAATCAATGATCTAAGTTCCTATGTCAGGAGACTAGAAAAAGAAAATATACCCAAAGCAAGCATAGAAAATTATAAAAGAAGAAACCAATGAAATTGAAAAATACAGAAAAATCAATGAAACAAATGCTAGTTCTTCACAGCACCTGCCTGGCAAGTGCAAAGTCCTGAGTTCAATTCCTGGAAAAACCCAACTCCCAAAAAAGCTAGCTCTTTCCAAAAAATCAGTAAAATTCTACCAAAATTGAAAAACAAAATTTTAAAAAGTAATGAATATCAAGAGTGAAATGGGTTAATCACTATAGATGATAATAAGGAATGCCACAAAGAACTTTACACTTGTAAATTCAACAATTTAGAAGAAATGGGCTAATTCCTCAGAAAACATGAACTAACATTCAAAGATAAAACAGAAAACATGAATTATCCTGTAACAAACAAAAATCTTGCATAGTTTCAAAAATATCTGAAAAAGAATCTCCAGACTAGTCTTAATTTCACAGGAGAATTATACTAAACATCTCAAAAAATAAACAAAGGGCCGGGGATCTAGCTCAGTGGCCTAAGTGCCTGCCTGGCAAGTGCGAGGTCATGAGTTCAATACCTGGTGCCGCAAAAAAAAAAAAAAAAAAAAGTCTGAAAAAATAAAGTAAACATCATTTGAAAATTCTCTCTTCCCAAAAATAGAAGAGTGGAACTACTTCCCAAATCATTTTATGAAATTATTATCATTCTGATACAAAACCAGATGAAGACAGTAAAAACTTGATACACAGAGAAATATCTTAGATACAGAAGCAATAATCCTCAACTAAATATCAGCAAATCCAGTAACATATAAAAAGAAGTATATATCACAACCAAATGAAAATTTATTCCAAGTATGCAAGACTAATTAAAAATTAATCAACATAATCCACCATAATAACAGACTAACAAAGAAAAAATCATGCATTCCATTCTACAAAATTCAGCAAGATGAATGATAATAATTTTCAGCAAGTAAAGAATAGAATATAATGAAATCTGCCTGATAAAGACCATCTAGCAGGGCGTGGTGGCTCACGCCTTTAATCCCAGCACTCGGGAGGCTGAGACAGGCGGATCATTGTGAGTTCAAGACCAGCCCGGGCTACAAAGTGAGCTCAAGGCCAGCCTGAATGGCATAGTGAGACCCTGTCTCAAAAACAGGGCTGGGGATCTAGCTCAGCGGTTTAAGCGCCTGCCCGGCAAGCGCAAGGTCGTGAGTTCAATCCCCGGTGCCACAAAAAAAAAAAAAAAAAAGACCATTTACAACAGAAAACCCTGTAACCATCAATACACTTAATGAGCAAAGACTACTACATGCTTTTTCACTAATATTACAAACAAGGCAAGGATGTTTACTCTCAACACTCTTATTCAATATAGTACTAGAAGATCTAGCTACTGCAATAAGGCAAGGAAAATAAATAAAAATGATATGAAATGAGACATAGAAATATGACTATACTTATTTGCAAATAACATATTTGTTGACAGATTCCTAGCCCACTAGAATATTTAGAACTAATAAATATGTCCAGCAAGGTTGCAGGATACAAGATCAACGTACAAAACTGTATTTCTATGTACTAACAATGAGCAGGTAAAAACCAACATCAATAATACAATATAATTTACAACTTCTATAAGAAAATAAAATGTAAGTTTAGTGATAAACAAGTTTATGCTAGGCCCATAATTCTTAGATATGACACAACAAGAATGATCTATAAAAGAAAATTTACTTCTTCCAAGTTAAAACAAGTTTATTGATAAACTTTAGAAGGCATGTGCAAGATCTGCATGTTGAAAATTACAAAATATTACTAACAGTAATCAAAGAAAGGCTAAATCATAGGAGACACATACAGTACAGTGCTCAGGAATTGCAAGAGTCAAAACAGTGAAGATTACAGGTCTCAAACTGATCCACTGAAGTAATGGACTCCCATCAAATTGTACACAAAGTTTTTGTAGAAGCAGACAAATTCATTCTAAAATTTATATGACAAGCATAGGCCCTGGAATACGTAAAACAATTTTGAAAAAGAAAAATAAAGTGAGAGGAATCATTCATTTTAAGGTTTACTATATAGCCACAATAACAAAGATAGTGTGACATTGGCAGAAGGATAAACACATAAATGTAAGGAACAGAAAATAGGACCTTGAAACAGATTACCACAAATACGTACAAGTGATTTTGAACAAAACTGTAAAAGAAATTCAAAGGGGGACCTGTAGCCTTTCCAACAAATGATGCTGGAGAAACTGGAAAGTTTACATAGATAATAAAATGAAGACAGACTTAAGCCTCAAACCTTATAAGAAAGTTAATTCAAAGGGAACATGAATTGACACATAGAATATAAAATTATAGCACTTTTAGAATATAATAGGGAAAATATTTGGGATTTATGCTAGGCAAAGAATTTTTAGATATGCAACAAAGAGAATGATCCAAACAAGGAAATTTACTTCCTCTAAATTAAAATATTTTGCTCTGCAAAAGAACCTATTAAGAAGATACAAAAGACAAACTAAAGGCTAGAAGAAAATACTTGCAAATTCCATACCCAATAGGGAATGGATTTCTAGAATAAAATTCAACATGGGAAACCAAACAGTCCAAATAAACATGAAGACACCAAAGATAAACAAATGGCAGATATGCACAGGAAAAAACATTCAACACCATGAGTCATTAGGGACAGGCTAGTTAAATCCACAATGAAGTATCATTATATACTTACCTGAATGTCTAAAAGTTTAAAAAGTGACTATTCCAGTGGTATGTTAGAGAGCTAAACAGGCAATTACCACTTGACCTATAAACTGCATTATTGGGCTTTATTTCAGAGCAATGGAAACACATTCACACAAAAACTATCCCTAAATGTTCATAGCAGCCTTATTTAGAAACACCACAGTGCTCACTCGACAGATGGGCAGCTAAACAAATTGGGCTATGTACATGCCATAGAATAATACACAGCACAATAAAAAGGAACAATTACTGATACATCCAGTGGTGACTTAGATGACTCTCCAGAGAATTATGTTAAGTGAAAACAGCACACAGTATAACCAATAATGAAATTTCATCATTTACAAGAAAATGGATGGAACTAAAGGACATTATGGTTAAGTGAAATAAGTCAGACACAGAAAGACAATACCACATATGTGCTCATATGTAAAAATTAAAACAAACTTACCAGAAAGTAGAATATTGATTATTATAGATGGGTGGGACGATGTGGGGAAAGAAGGTTGGATTCGATCAGTGTATGCTATATGCATGTATGGTAATATAATAATAAGCCCAATTAATATGTGCAATTCATGCATGTTAAAAAATTTACAAACCCTATGTCAAAACTGACACTATGATTCTAATTCTATCACATTTCTGAAATGACAAAATTATAGAAGAGAAAGATTAGACATTGCCAAGAGTTAGAGTTGAGGTGGAGGATGCTGACAGGGACAGAGGGTGGCTACGAAAGGACAAAAGCAGGATCCTTGTGGTGCAGTCTCCTGACTGTGGTAGTGGATTGGCAAACCTGTACAGGGAGTGATCAAAATGTACAGTAAATACTTAAATTTCAAAATGGCGTTGCAGTAAAAGATACATTGCCATTAACTTCCTCAAAACACTTCCCCTTGCTTGGAACATACTTACTTCATCATACTTGCCACCTTCGGAAGCAGTTCTGGAAGTCCTCTTTTGTGTCTGTCTTTGAAGCATGATCAAAAATACAGTGAATCCTGCTGTCAAGTGCCATCCAGTGACAGAAAGGTGGGCTCACAAAAACACGATGGTGGGTCCTCATCCATTTTATTCAATGTATCTGCCACCATGTGACTTCTGACTCTTCTCCAAAGTCAAAATGATCATAAAAGGTAGAGGTTTTGAATCAATTCAGAACATCAAGGCAGCCACATTGAAGTAACTAAAGTCACTCGCAGAAGAGTACTTCAGAACTGCTTCA
>RJWT010034955.1:0-13573 GCA_004365215.1 Cuniculus paca
ATACCTAGTTGTTTGCTCTATGCCATTCATTTCATTAAATGTTTGCACTATATATACTTCAGTCCTTATTGGAACACTATGAGGTATACCATTATGATGTGTTTTATTAAAACAAAATTCAGATGTATTTTCCCAAGTTTCTACTTCCAATAAGTAGAAAAGTAGGCATTGAATAGTGGGTAATCTAATTCCAACTCATGATTCATTTGTCGCCCAAGTATCATGTCAATGTGTGTTCTGACTTGATAATGAAAGCATGGGTATGAGTTCCAGGATTCTGTGGCTACAGTATGCCTTTCAGAGCCAGCTGTAGCTAGTTTCCCAAAGTACATTGTCCCAGTTATTCCAAATCACAAGGAAGGTCCCTTAGCAAATAAAAGTTGGAATTTCATCGTCTTTGTTGCTGTTTCATTTTCTCTGGTATAAATATGCAGTTTATAGGTTATAACTTTTCCCAATGCATACCTGCCCTTGAGGTCTTGTCCTGTGTTCTCTGTAGTGTCTCCAGCAGTGTAGAACCAAGGGAGGAAGTCTGGTCCTCTGGGGCACTGGAGGCTACCATCTGTTGGCAGCCTTCCTTTCTGGTCTCATGCTGGCTGGTGGCTGGACCCTAACTCAAGTGGTCCTTGCTGTTGCAGAACTAAGTGAACTAAGATTACAATTTTAATAATATGACCTCTTCCATGGAGTTAGTGTTATACTGTGTATGACATAACCTTGCTTTGGGCAAGGATTGTACATGTGTTGATACATGAACTAATAATAGTTGAAAGTATGAATTATAAGCAAAAGCATCACCTCAGGTAAAATTAGTAACCTGCATTTCTAACTAAATTTTTGTCACCCGAGAACTCACTGATGAGTCTTAACCCTTGTAGATTAGATCAGAGGTAACGTATCTTTAACAGATACATCTGCTATGCTAGCCATACAGCAGACTATTTAGTCTTTGACAAGAGAAAACTGAAATTACAGAGAAGATAAAATTGAAAGGCATTAACTAAATTTACCTGGGTTATAAATGATTGTAATCAATAGCTCTGAGTTAAAAAAAAATACACCCTGAAAATACTGATTGGTTGAACTGACAGCTGTCTAGTATCTCTTACCATTCTTGTAGCTATCTCTTACCATTCTTGCAGCTACAGCTACTATGATTTGGATAAGTATCTGGCAAAGGCCCATATGTTAAAGGCTTGGATCTCAGCTTGGTGCTATGGGGAAGTGGTAGAAACCATCAGAAATGGGACCTAGTAGGTCTTCAGGTCACTGGGTATGCCCTCAAAGGGAACTGTGGGACTCTGGTCAGTTTTATTTTATATTAAATTCTTGGCCACGTGCTGAGCAGATTTCTCTACTGTGTGCTCCCTGGCACTTTGTATTGCCTAACCACAGGCACAAAAGCAAGAGACAGCTGACCATGGACTGTACCCTCTAAAACTGAGTTAAAATAAACCTTTCTTCTTTTTTAGTTGATTATCTTGGGTGTTCTGTTATAGTAACAGAACTAACAGAAAAACAGCATACTTTAGACTGGATAATTGATCAAAATTTTAAAGAAAAGACTGATACGTTCATGACCAATGCACTTGCCCTGTTGAACCTTGTTGTCTGCTATCCAGATGGTGCCTTCTTATACTGATTTGGAAATGAAGCACTTCCATTAGAAAAATGACACCATACTTCAGTGAAAGAAGATGTAAAATGCTGTGATCTCACAGCCAAGTGGGACAAACTCTGCCTTAAAGCTTCCATAAAGGCACTGATCCTCTCCTTGAGGGCAGTGTGGTAGAGAACTGATCACCTTCTGAAGTCTTTACCTCTTAACTCTGTTGCATTGGGGATAAAGTTGCAACATAGGTTATGGTGGGATACAAAATATGTGAGCACAGCAATCTGTCAATTTTCAAAAAGGCAATAAAGTGCTAGGTGGGGAGTCAGACTACTTTGGTTAGAATGCAGTTGTTATAACTTATTAAGTATATGGGCATAGGAAAATCACTAAACCTCTCTGAATCTCACCACCTATGAAATGTAGATAAAATAGTACCTGCTATTGTATTAAAGTATTGTAAGAATTAAGTAAATGGTTATATGCAAAGCACTTCAAACAATATTAATGCATATTGTTTTATCTATATTTGTGACTACTACTATTGTTGCCAGAAACTGGAATATAAAAGTAACAGCTACTATAACTGCCATAAAAGATTTTTAAGTCTAGTGAGAGAGACATTAGTATAAACTTCATAAGGCATTGTGGGAAGTGAAGTGAAACATGCAGGAAAGCTAGTGGCAGTGCATCAAAGAGCTCCTCAAAACTTAATGAGCATTTATGCAGCAGAAGTGATATTGGAGTTGAGTGATCAGTTGCTGGTAGGAATTATGCACGGAAGGTGTGGGAGACAGGGCATTGGTGGTGAGGTAGGTAAGGGTACAGCCTTTTATTTGAAGAAATATTCCTACCTCTCCCTTACTGTGAGCTGGGATCTTTGTGTTTACCTGAATGCTACCTTACATTCCATGGAGAAAAGAAAACCATCCATGTCCTTCAGGAGAGGCAACCATTGGTTTGTTCTGAGTTGTTAAGAGTGGAAATCTGATCCTTTCCACAAAGTAATTCCTAATAGTCAAGTGGGGAGGGCAGGAAAAAGAAGAGCCAGTACATTCAAGAAAAGATGTGGACTCTGAAAGGAAGAAAGTCCCTTGGCTCAGGAGAAATCTTCAGAGGACAGAGAGAGGTGATTGGTTGACCCTAAGGATGGGCGAGTGGCAAGGGAGGGACTCGGGCCTCCAATGCTAATATTGCTCAGGGTAGAAGTTACTGCTGGGTAGACCTCCTTCATCATCGTGCTGGTTTAGAAATGAACTGCTTCATTAGAAACAGGGAGCAGATAGGCACCAAGGTGGGTGCCTGGTGTTATTTTCCAGCCGTGGACTCCAGAGTGCTCTGTGTATTACTGTGGGTAACTCCTCATCACATTGCAAGTTCATTTTTACCTCTTCCGAGTGAGCACTTTAGGTGGACTGATTTCCTTTTTTTCTTCCTCTCTGAAATAGAGGAGTGCTCTTTAGCACTTTTACCCTTTGAAAATATAAAATCACTCAAGGGCTTTCATATTTTCAAAGGGCAGAAGCAACTTTAGCGAGGGAGAAGAGTGCAAAAAGCTGACTGATCTTTTTTTTAAAGTGCTATAATGAAAACATGTAGAAGACATATCCTCAGGGCCTGTGTGTGTGTGTGTGGATGCAGTAGGTGGGTAGATGAGGTGGTGAGGGCAAGAGGGCAAGGACAGGTGCATATTCAGAAGGCAAACCTGCTCCTTTGCTGCCACGAATTTGCTTATTTTTCCCTTACTAACTCATGGGAAGAGGAACGGTCCATTTCAATATTCCCTAGACTCTTGCCAGGTTACAAATAAGATTCCCCTCAATATTTTAATTGAGAAAACAAATACTTTCTGCTTTATCACGGATTTGCCAACTCTCTGACTCCCGAGGATGAACTCATCACCGTCAGGGACTTGTCAGCATCGCCCCGAGTGAGTTTTGCCTTCGGAGTGACAGGTATAGTTATGTCCCCTTGAAGATGCGGGGAGAATGGTTCACCTGTCAGGTAAGAAACAAATCACTGAGCTACCAGCCAAGCCCATTATCTCAGCCTGGCCCTGTACCTGCGGTAGCGCAGACGCCTCTGGAGCAGTCCATCATTCGAAAGGGGCATATTTTACCCAATGAGGTGCTTACTACCAGCAGCTATGGAAATAATCTCGTAACTCGGGCTATGTTGGCAGCCCTGGAGGCTGACATTCCTTGAGAGATGGGCTGCTTGCCACCTCCGCAGAGCACACACGGCAAAGCATTATTTGTGAGAAGGGTTTATTTAAGTTATTATTAAATGTAAACTTGAACAACAGGATCTGGAGTTTCTGGCAGCTGTGATTCCTAAATGGCATTTGCCAGAGATTCTATCTTCTGGAAACCCCACTGGTTACAACAGTCACACATGGGCAGAGGCATCTCTCCAAGCCCTGTGCTAAGAAAGTGCCCAGCGCATTGCTGGCTTTTTCCATCATGAGTTGGATTGGGATTTGTTAGAATTGTACTCGATAGAGGATGTGCCATTAGGGACTCAGTGTATCCACGGCCCCACCTCATTCATCTCTGTGTTCTTTTTGTGGTGTGAGGGTAGCCCTGTGCCTCACCTAGGTTGAGGCGCTAGGCAGCTGCTCTCCTCTTGACCTGTGTCCTCAGAGGTCCCTTTGCCCCTCTGCTCTGCCGCATACAGGAAGGGTGTCTTGAATGATAGTCAGAGCCTCCCTTGAGTGCGCAGCAGAGAAGCGATTAATTGGGAAGCTGCGTAAGCATTTATGGTGTTGCTTCTGATGGACTCACTTATCCAAGGGCCGCTTAAAATTCATGCATAGTCACTACTGAGAGGGAATACCTAAGCCTCATAAATAAGGCAGCCCTATCTTAATTTATTGCCAGTACCTTCTATACCCACATTGAGCTATTCAGAACCCTGCACAATTGATGTTTCTTTTCTCCAGTTATTTCAGTAAAAAATGAACTCTATTTTATGCCACACAGGCATACTAATAAACCAGTGTTTTGCTGCTTATAAAGGCAAACTGTCACCTGTTAAAATATGTAACTGTCATAGAAAGATAAAAAAGGATCATTTAATAATGATGAACAATGTGCATGTGGCATAAATAGAACCCAAAAGGTAAACAGCAGTTTATTTATTATGCGGGAGCCAGCCAGAGCGTTCCTCCACAGAGGACTTCGGTGCTCGTCTCCGCATGCTTCCCTTGAAGGCGTGCAGTCCGGCTTCAAACCGCGTGTGCGCGCGTGCGTGTGTGCGTGTGCATGTCGCGGAAGCTCATAACTGGTTTACAATAGCAGTTCGTAACTGTTGTTCTGTAATGGAGGGAAAAGTGCTTTTCAGGCGTACTTTTTTTTTTAAACTCTGAGAAGAGCAGTCTTAAGTGCTTTACGTTTTCTAGATTTTTATAATTGGGAGTATGTAAGTTGTATTTTTTTTTAAGCAGGTCTGGGAAGGAGATTGTTTTTAATTTAGCTTTTCAGCTACTTTTTTTTTTTTCTTTCACTGTTTAAAGCCAAAGACACCTCTAGCAGGAATATGTCTGATGTGACTAAAGCCAGATTTGGAAAAAGTAAAAATGGATGATAGTAGTTGTTTGGGCTTCTTGGTCTCTGTTGATTTTTGAGAATAACAACTCCAAGAGACTGCATGGAGCTTTCTTTGTGATGTGAAAGGAGGGTGCTGGGCAGTGACCAGTGTCACATTTGTGGACTGGCACCTAACATTTTCAGTCATGGGGATCCCTTGGTTCTGGTGCACGTAATAAGAGATAATGGTGAAAATTTATTACTGGTTTTTAAACCTTCAGTTGTAGAGTATTAAAAGTGCAGGGAACTGAAATTCAGAGCTGTCATCCCAGCAAGAGTCTCTCCTCCTTCAGTGTAGCTTCTCCCATTTCCTGCTAGTGTAGATTTGCATAGATCAGTGTCTTGGAAGCTAGAGTTTTGCGTGGTGAAATCAATAGTTAATGTTTTTAAGATTGCCTGGCTTCTTAAAGTCCTGGCTTCTTACATATTTAGCTTTTTATGTTAGGTTCAATTTGAAATGTATTAAAAGCTTTCTTAACTCATGGGGGCCTCCCTGTAAACTTCAAACTTGACAGCAGTGAACATTCGAAGCGTAACTTCAAAGCACCATATTCAGTGGGCAAGA
Organism: Cuniculus paca; assembly: GCA_004365215.1. Taxonomy (NCBI): domain Eukaryota; kingdom Metazoa; phylum Chordata; class Mammalia; order Rodentia; family Cuniculidae; genus Cuniculus; species Cuniculus paca. The sequence continues at coordinate 5,765 of RJWT010034955.1, forward strand.
GGCCTTCACCCAAACCAGGGAACTAAGATCGTGCAGACAGAACTAAGAAAAGCTTCGTACATGAGCCAGAGAGAACCAGTGCCTGAGACAGAGAATCAGTCAGCGTGGATCCCCCCTTCATTGTTTGCTGAAAAGTTTGCTGCTTCCCAGTGAGGTTCCCTGTTCTGGAACTGTCAGTGTCTAGCAGAATGCTTAATATAATTGTCTTCAGCAAATGATTTATGGGCCAAAAAAACACCCAAAACCAAAAAACAAACACTTTGTAAATTCAAGGTGGATGCTGAAGGACTGGATACTTGAGCAACACTTGCCTTCCTTTGTCAGATTTCTATCCTTGTGACAAAACACCTGAGGAGACGTTAAGGCTGAGTTTCTTTTGGCGTGTCGTTTTAATCCATGGTTGCTAGGCCCTGTTGCTCTGGGTCTAGAGTGGTGTAGTATATCATGGTGACAGAGAAGAGCTACTCTGCTCATGATGGCCAGGAAGCAAAGGAAGGAACCAGGGTCCCATTGTCCCTCCCAGGGTGCAACCCCGTAGCTAACTTAGCCGCTAGGCCTCGTCTGCTAAAGGGCCTCACATTCTGGGTAGACCAGAGGCTGTGGGGCGGTGCTTGATGATACAGGCCTTGGAGGACCCGCTATGGCACTTCCCCCATCCACAGACCAGCTTATCTTCAGCACCAGAACCTCTCTCTGTAAAACCTGCATGCTATTTTATTTCTCCCTCAGAATCGAAAGTAGTTTTCTGTTGCCTTTTTGAATCAACTCCTTGGTAATGTAATTTGGGCCAAATCTATCATTCTACTTTCACATTTCACCCCACGCCACTGTCTCCTGTGTGCTTTACGCCAGCCTCAGAACCCTGTCATGATCTTTCCATAGCTCTGCACCTTTGCATGTGTTTTTTCCTGAGATACAAAGTTACATCACCTTTTTATAGGGCTAATGGACTCCTGAAGCCCACTTGGAAGGTGAGTACCACTGTAAATTTTTCTAGTATCAGTGAGCAGAATAAATCACTTTCCTCCAAAGCCAGCACTTAAAATACGACATTTTTGGTATGATCATAAATTTCCTGTGTCTATTCCATTTTACTCAATTGTAGGGCACCATATTTATTCATTTCTCCGTAGCCCATTATATTTAAAAATGCTAGTGTAGTTTTTCATTCAATTTATTGGTATTGAAGGTCTGTGTCTATAGATTCATGTTCAAACGTTAAGACTTTGGGCTTTAAAAGACTGTTTGAATGGTAAGCCTTGCTAACAGAGGAAATGTAAGAAAACAAACCAAACAAGTGATCTGTCTTTTGGAATTAGAATTAGGTGGTTGGTTGTTTCTAGTTCTTCCAACCTTCCTGGATAATTCTTGTTTGATCATTGATTTGCCTTTTGGCTACAGGCAAATTTGGAAGCTCACAACTTTCTAATTTGAAAAATGACAGTAAATCGTATCCATTTTTACTGTAGTGGATACAGACTCCAGTAGTACAAAATTGCCACACATTTGTCTGGTGATGTTTTTACATTCTTGCTCAAGTTCATGTCAGTATTCATTGTAGTAAATATTGGGATGGGAAGAAATAATTTACATTTTGGGATTAAATGTCCATAGGTCACTCATTGCTTGGTCCAGGCAAAAATGTAATTAAACAAGGTTATGTGGTTTGTAAGATAAAGTGGCGATTTGGAGGGTAAAAATGTGGGCTCAAATACCTCGCCATAGAATTTAAAGATCAGATTTACAACACAAGCTGGAGCTCATCAGTGCATCGATCCATTTGCTCAGGCACTGCAGATGTTGTATCTGCAAACAAATAGGTAGTAAAACAACTCGGAAGTCATCCAAGTGGGGCTTTCAGTGGGAGCTCTTGAGGTGCAGGAGCAGAGTATATCTTTATGCGAAATGATTCAAGTATATCAATGAAGAGAATAGTTCGCAATCTTTATCCGTTTATCTGCGCCAAACTTTGTCAGATATCTGACTTTTTATCTAGAAAATAGTAAAATGTATTAAGCTTGAATTATATGTGAGATGAGAGTTAATTCTTGGGCCCACTCAGGCTACTGGCAGGACCATCCCGTGGCACCTGAGATGTCTTGAGAAGAACATTCACCCAGCCCAGGGGGGCAGGCAGTGGACAGCTCAGTGATGGCTTAACTATGTGAAAATGGCACGTGATTCATCAGTATTCCTGCAGATGTGCTCTACAGTGGATTCAGAATTGACCTAATATGGCAAACACGGGTGAAACCAGAAGAAAGTGGAGGAGATGCGCTTTTTCGTGTTGCTGTGTAGTCTCTCTTCTGTACTGGGAGGAAAAACAAGAATAAAATCGAGTTTGCTAAGAAGTCAGCCAAGTCATTTCAAAGTGATCTTATTTGAGCTACACATAGAAATACGTCCTACACATAGTTTATGTTAAGACTATCACTTAAGGACATTATGAAGCTCAACTAATCGTGTTACCCAGTCCAGGTACGGACATAGAATGACTCACAAAGCATGTTGTGCCACATCTGCCCCCCTCCAGAGATCCTTTATCTTAGGAACAGGAGTTAGCAGACTTTTTCTGTAAAAAGCAGAGATAGTAAAAATGTTAGATTTTGTAGGCTGTATGCTCTTTTACAGCTACTGAACTCCAGTGAGGAAGGCAGCTATGGATAATCCGTTTGTTAATAAGTGAATGTCACTGTGTTCCAATAAAATTTCATCTGTAAGAGCAGACAGCAGACTGGATTTGGCATGCAGGCTCTCATTTGCTAACCCTGTTTTTGTGCTTTGTACAGAAAAGCTTGTGAGAATGATATCCTGTCTGGGATTAGCACTGAACTGCGTGGGAGTGTGGAAGATACAGAGAGCAGTAGAGATGAGAAAGATGGCCCTGCACTGGTGGTGTTGAAGTTGGGTGATGGCTATGTGAGGGTTTATATTTTTGTCTATATATGTTGAAATTTTCCATAGTAAGAACCAGCCTCTAGGACATTAGAGAACCTAATTTGTTTTTCCTCAATGTTTAAAATAAGTGCTCAATTTACTAGTTAACAAAATATTCCTCAAAATCAAGAACAGCTTTTCACTAAATTTGTTAATAAATGCTTCGAAGCTTGTTTGTGGTTTCTTTGTGCCAAGAGATAATTAGCTACACTCTATTGCAAGAAGTTTATTTCTTTTTTGTTTGGAAAAAAATGACTAAAATCATATACAGCAAACATTATGTGTTCTTTTGCTGACAAATACTTTTGGGAAGTGGTAAGTGCTGTTGAAGATTTAAAGAAAAAACAGTAAGACATGGAAAGTTTGCTAGATGATTAGATAAAACTATAGGGACTTCAACATCTCAGTTTATGCTAGTTGGATTATATTCTAGGTAGTGGGGAACATAATGTTGTTTCATAAGCCATCTCAAATTTGGTAATGTAAGATAACCATTTGACTATACCCTAATATTCGGAGCATCAGGAGTTTAGCAGGACATGAAGACAATGGCCTGTTTCTGTTAGTGATGTCTAGAGCCGTAGCAGGGACAATCTGAATGCCTGGATGTGACTGGAATGGTGGTTGCAGAAATCCAGGGGAATTGTCTTCCCCCTTCCTTGGTATTTCAGCCAGAGAGAGGCTTAGCTGGGGCAGTCAGCAGAGGACCTTCATGGGCTTGTTTTTCTAGAATAGTTTCCCATAGCACCACAGAGGAAACACGCCAAAGTGGAACTCCCTAGATAGCGAATGTTTCAAAAGAACCAGACAGAAGGCAGAACCAGACAAAAAACAGAATTTTAAGACCCAGGCCTGGAATTCCCATCTGCCATACTGTGACAGATTGAAGCGATCATAACCCAAAGCAGATTGGCAGGAAGAAGACTTAGAACTTACCCTGAAATGAGAAGGTCAACCTATTAGCACCAAATGTAAAAAACTACTGCCATGATTGAACTTTTGTTTTGTTGGGCCATTAATAGAACGTTGTACCAGAGAAGATAAATTTCAGCCGCACACAGTACGTACATTGAAATTATATTTGCTGATGGTGTTGCCATGTTGTTGAGGATTTTTTAAAAAATGTTTTCCCGCATAAGGTTAATGAGAAACTGTCTCATGTAGATATTTTCCCTCCATCATTGATTTCAGCTCTAAAGTTATTTAGAATCTTTTTCCTCACAGGTACAAAGAGTAGTATATGGAATCAAAATAGCTAAAGTTAAAAGGTCCAGACTTTTAAATTATTGTACAATCTTAATATTTTCTTCTGAGCTAGTAAATGACTATGAAATGAATATGTATTAATCCATGTAGATATTCTCTAGTTGTCTTAGCAAAATAACCTAAAATATTATCAAATGTAAGATGAGTGACATATACTTGCCTTGAAAAAAAATTGTTCCTACTTTCCTGACCTTCTGTGTGGCTGCAAGTGTCACTAGAATTCTAACCAGCAAAGTTATTGAAAATGTACCCTTAGGATTTTTCATCATTATGAACATGAATGAAAACGAGTGATTTTTAAAAAAATCTTACATGTAGAAAATATTTAAAAATTAAAATGAAAGTTTTAAAATAACTGCATTAGTTCATAAGTTTGTTGCCAAATATTATTTGTGTTCTATAAACTCTCATCTATTCACTTACGATACAGAATTTGATAAACCTCAAGTCTTCTAACTGATACAATTTTAAGTGGCTTTCAATCTACAGTCTTATGACAGTAATAAGGATGTGTGCTAAGGAATGCACTAATTGATTTCATCATTGTGTGGACATCAAAGAGAGTGTTTATCCAAACTAAGATCACAGTGAAGCCAAGAAACATGTCTGTTTCATCTTTTTAATCCAAATTGGTTAGGGCAGTGCCAGGCACATCTTAATACTATCTGTACTACTGCTGTACCAGTACTAATCTCACCTCTGGTCTATGTGTGAGGCACTTTGGTTAGTATGTAAATATATTATTTTGCTTAGTCTGAACAATAACCCAGTGATACAGGTTTTGGAAATGATTGATAGGGATTTGGTCATAATCCAAGGTCACAGATGAGTGAAGGGGAAGGACAAACCTCTACCTAACTTCTTGTTCAGTATAGCTTGAATGCTGCTTTCCAACCAGCACCCACTGAGAGGTCTCGAGTGATACAAGATGAGATTATAAGCTGTGGAGTAAGATTATGTCTCAGTCCTTTTTCTGTTAGTATAACACGGTAACAGATGTGCCGTGATGTACAAAGGGGAAAAAAAAGGGTTAGTTTAGCTTGTAGTTCAGGCGGTATGAGAGCATGGTGCCTTTTAGCTATGTCACATGGCAGGATGGCCTCGTGATATGAATATACCTGAAAGTGAGAGATAACTGGTGATAAGAGAGCAAATCATGTTTTTTAAGAACTCATTTTTGTGAGAACACATCTAATCCTGCAGGATCTGCATTAATCCTTTCCAGTGAGCGCCCCATGACCTAATCACCTCCTGATAGGCTCCACCTCTAAAGGCTCCACCACCTCTCCTTTTTGCCACACTGGAGATCATGTTTTTAAGCATGCGAACGTCTGGGGGCACACTCAGATCATAATAGTCTATTGTGTTTGGCTGTACTGTTGAATGCTTCTCTCGTGAATAAAATGAGGGACTTGGGGAGGGAAGGTATGAAACGAAACAACTGGAGATAGGAACTTTTTTCCCCCACCCGCCCTAGGATTTAACCGAAGATCTATCAATCTAAATTTCTTATTTTCCTGCTGTGTTTTGTTTCATCTTGAGCAGTCCTCTAGTAGGTTCTCAAGTGTGGCTTGGTCAACTCATTATGAGGTTTGCAGTCCGTCACTTGAGCTTTGGATGTTGACATGGTGTGTAATGTTACGAGTTTTGGGAAGTTGCAGCTACTTCCAGCTGGCGTGCAGGAAGTTCAGGCATTGCTGCACCTGCTACGCTCAAATCACTGATTTAATTCAACAAACGACCGTCTACCGCAGCACAGCTACCATTTGTACCAGATGAGCTTTCCGAGAAACTCTGATTCTAATTGAATCAAGTTCATTGTAATCCTTGTTTATTCAGCTTTTGACTTTTTGAATAGCCTTAACAACAATAATACAACTTGCTCTCTTTCTTAGTTATTATAGCAAATGGATAGACTGTGCAGTGATCTTCATAGTACTGGTTGGTGCAGTATGTTTTCAAATTATAAGTCAAAACATTTGTCCTGTCAGATCCTAAATTATAAAATCTGCCAAGCGTGGTGGCTCACGCCTGTAACCCCAGCATTCAGGAGGCTGAGACAGGAGGATCGTTGCAAGTTCGAGACCAGCCTGGGCTACAAAGTGAGCTCAAGGCCAGTCTGAACAGCATAGTGAGACCCTGTCTCAAAAAGATAAGGGCTGGGGATCTAGCTCAGTGGCCTAAGCGCCTGCCTGGCAAGTGTGAGGTTGTAAGTGCAATCCCCAGTGCTGCAAAAAAAAACAAAAACAAAAACAAAAGCTAAGAGCTTTCACTGTTCATTTATATTTTAATGAACCTCCTAGCTTTGTGCAAGTTCTAGCAGACACCTGTTTCATGGTCATTTTAAAGAGTGACTCCCTGCCTGGCAAGCACAACGTCTTGAGTTTGATTCCTGGTACAAAAAAAAGTCTCATAATGTACAGTACATTTGTAGACAGTCATTTGCAACTTGCAACTTAAAGCATTATGCTTGTGGCTGCAGTAAAAAAAAAAAAATGGTATTTATTTCTTAAACTTTCAATGTTGAAATTTGCCCCTGTGGTACAGTAGTGATGTATTATAGTATTACTGGGGATGATGTTCTACCAGTTTTCATAAGCAGAGAAGATCTGTTTGGGTGAGCTAAGTTTTAAAACACAGGCATATCACAGCAGTCATAATTGATATTTTAGGAGAAATTAATTATCCCATGTTTACATTGCAGGACAATAAGTATCTTTAAAAAGAATATAGAAACTAGGTTCTAGAGATTTTTTTTAATTCAACAAGTATGTTTATCGAATGGCAGTGATTTGCTAGGCACTGCTGCAGGTGCTGGGTTAAATTGGACAGGGTATCTCCCCACAGGGATTTTAATTGAAATGATATGTGTAAGAGAAACTGTTGATAAGGATAGGTTTTTGGAAGCCTCATAGCACTCGTGTAGATGAAAACATCACTGCAAGCCCAGTGAGACTGCACTCTTTTTTGCTGCATGTGTAGTCAGGTTTTAGGCATACCATCTGGTCAGTGTACGCATCACTGAAATAAAACTTGGGAGGCCACAGCAGCTGTGGGATGGAATTAATGCTATGCTGTTTTTGAAATTTTTAGATTTTTTTTTTAAATGCGAGGTAGACTTGCTGAGTGTTCATGCTATTCCAAACAAAAGTAGAAGGTGATGTTTAAAAAAATGAATGCGTATTACTTACCATGTGTTTCCAGGTGACTTGCTGGAGAAGGTAATGTTTTCTTCCAGTTTTCACTTTTGATTTAAAATGACCCTCACGGGATGAGCTCTCTGGGTTGTGAACAGGGAGATGTGGGCTGGTGTGCAGGAAGTTCTTGAGGACACGCGCTGGATGTCAGCTGGGGCAGGGCAGAGAGGAAAGCAGGCGTGGCAGGGGGAGAAGCTGAAGAGCAGGGAGTGGCCTTGCAATAGAGGCCTCAGGTGCTCCCACGGGAGACGGCGCAGTTGCAGCGGTCTTTTAAAGTCATCCCGTACTGCGGAAAGCTGTTGGGACTTGAAACGAGTTGCCAGGTCCTGCAAGGGTGGCTAGGAGTCTCCTGGCCATGGGAGAAAGGTGACATTTAATGTGGCTGCCCTCTTCAGCCAAGTCTGGTTTC
>RJWT010034956.1:0-13569 GCA_004365215.1 Cuniculus paca
CAACCCTGCAGCTAGAGCCTGGCTCAGTCCCTACCTTTGGGCAGAGCCAAAATGAGGCCCATGTGGCCTTTCAGTTCTGACCCTTTCTTACACAGGACAATCGGGAACTAAGCAGCGGGTCTGAGGATCACTCAGGGCTGGGGTAGTTGCCTGGCCTTTGAGGGGTCTTGGTTTCCAGCCCTGGCACTGCAAAAAAAAACAAGCAAGGAAACAACCAAAAACCTGATCACCACCTTTCTTAATGAGCTGCAATTTCCATTTTGGTGTGACTCGTGAATTGCCTTTTTGTTGTTTTTTTGTTACTGTTGTTGTTACTGTTTTAATGTTTTTATAATTTAATAAATAGTTCTCTTGATGACTACAGTCATGAAAGTTGTTCAGCAGTAATCACAGTAATGGTTTTCCTGACTGGCCTGTAGTCTTTACTAAGTGTAAGAAGTCACCGTATGAAATGTCTGTTGAATCAGTAAGATGGCACTGGTCCATTCATCATTCTCAGGATTGTTGGTTACCTGGGTGTATTTACCCCGAATAACCTTGCTTCCTGTGTCACTCATGTTCACCTCAGTCACCGTAGCTTTAGTCATTGTTACGGTTTGTATATAGTTGCCCCCCACAAGCCTCATGTAGTCATGGAAGCAGCTGAATCTAGCATTTGTGATTGATTCGTTGTCTAGTGCTGGAATTGGCAGTGTGAGTTCTGCACCCGCCCAGGAGTGGAGCTGACATACAATGTAAGGTCAAGAAGGAGGTGGGTTTTTCCCTCTTTTGCACAATTCACTCTTGCTGCTTGCAGCCGCCATGAATGGCTGTCCCCCCAGCCAAGCCACTCTGCCTTGGAGCCAGCTAAGTATGGAATGAAACCCCAAAAGTGTAAGAAATAAACCTCTCCTTCCTTCACTTTGGGCATCAGGTATTTTGTCTCAACAACAAGAAAAAAAGTAACCAAAACAGAATTTGGTACCAGAAGTGGGGTGGAAGTAGGAATGGTACCACTCACCATTACCCCTAGTGATCTACTAGCAAAATTTTTGCTTCCTCTCCCCACAATCTTATCTTCTGCTGGCTTAGAAGTTTTGGTTCCATAGAGGGGAAGGCTTATACCAGGAAGCACAACAATGATACCATTGAACTGGAAGCTAAGACTTCCTGCTGGTCATTTTGGTCTCCTCATGCCTCTGAGAAAACAAGCTCAACAGGGAGTCACAGTGTTGTCAGGGGTGATTGACCCAGACTGTCAAGGGGAAATTGGACTACCACTCCACAATGGAGGAAAGGAAGAATATACATGGAGTGCAGGAGATCCCTTAGGGCACCTCTTAGTACTACCATGCACTGTTATTAAAGTCAATGGTAAACTACAACCTAATATAGGCAGAATGACAAATGGCCCAGAGCCTCTAGGAATGAAGGTATGGGTCACTCCACCAGGGAAGGAACCAAGACCTGCTGAGGTGCTTGCTGAAGGCAAAGGAAATACAGAATGGGTAGTGGAAGAAGGTACTTCTACCAGCTATGACCCCATGATCAGTTACAGAAAAGAGGACTATAAATGTACTATGCCTCCCCTAATATGGTTCCAATGTAATATAATGTTGATAGCCTTAACCCCGATTCTTATGGATTGTTAAACTGAAATGATAAGAATAAGTATCACCCAAGGAAAATTCACCTATTCTGGTGAGCAAATTTTTTACATTTCTGTTTGTATGCAGGACAGTTATAACTTGTTAGGCATAATTATAAGTATGTATTCATATCTGGAGACTGATTTAAAGAAATGTGTCTGGTTGCCAAGTTGACAAGGGGTGGATTGTTATGGTTCATACACTGTGTCAACTTGAGAAGTCTAGATGCTTAACTAAGTAACTCAGCAGCTCTGCATCCTGGGGTGTAGAGAACAAGCAGTTACCCTTCTAGGATGTTGCTCACTGTGTCAGTTTGAGAAGGTCAGAAGTTTAAGTGATTCAGCCGGGGGCCAGGTCCCTAGTTGGTAACATCCTCAGCCTGTGCTCGAGGAGGGCAGGCAGATGGTGTGAGTGCTACACCCACCCCAGGGGAGTAGCCTGCATACAATGAAAGACAAATGAGGAGAGACTGGGGGCTGCTTCTTCGGAGGAGCTCCAGTCTTCGCCTTCAGCTTGGACATCGTCTCCTGGCTTCTGGCACAGACTGTTCAGCTTCTGCCTGGGACTCTTCAGCCTTCGTCGTAGACTCTTCAGTGTTCCATCATAGACCCATCAGCCTTCTGATACGGACTTGCACGGTACACTGCAGGAAGCTTCAGCCCTTGCGCTGGACCCTTCAACCTCTAGCGTGCAGACACCCTCTGCACACTCCCTCATTCAACTTTGTGGCTGACCATTGTAAGCCAATCTTATAATTTCTTATAGTTGTGTATCTTGTATTATATCTGTTTCTCTAATAAACCCTGACCGATATAGTCATAACACCCAGTTGTATGTAGTGGTGATGAAGGATTCTTTTTCACACCAAGTATTGACCAGAGAAAGGTGGCTTTCAGTTCAGGATGTATTACATGATCTTCTTGAATCATAAGCCCATTGGCCTAATGAACCTTTCCTCTTTAGGTGGTTTTCTTGTAAAGCCACAAAGCAGACTTTAGTGACCACTCTCTCCCATGGCTTCTCCAGTTTGAATAATTTTAAATGCTTCTTTTTTCCACCATCCCCTCCTGGGCATGATCTTTGGGCAGTGGGACTTCCCATTTTCCTGTCTTTTCTTTTGGTTTCTGTTTAATCATGTTGGAAAGTACTTTTGCAGGAGACTGTCCCTCTCTGTGGAGCAGATGGGCAGGTACTGCTCCCTGCTGAGTCTTTTCATCGTTCTTTTTGTTTGATGATTCTCTTTTCATGCATCTTGACAGTCTTCATTTGCATTTTCTCAGCACAGGAGAGCTTAACCTTTGGGCTGATCATTTATTTTATTTTTGGCCTTCGTTACACATTCATGAGCCTCTCAACTCTCCTTTCTTTTTTTCTCATGGTAACACAAACAATGCCCTTAGTGTTTAGTCATGGGGGTTGGGGTAGGCAACCTTAGACATGTGAAAAGTCTTGACTCTGGGGTCTCATACACAAGCGAGCTGCCTCCATGTTGAACCACTTTATTTTAGTATAGTTTTAGAGTTTCTGAAAAATTAGGGAGCTGGTACAGCACCGTTTCTGTCATGATTAACCTGTGCACGAGCATGGTGCACCCCTTATACTTCATGAGTCACTGTGGGTAGGTAATTGACTCCATCCTGAGAGTTCTGTTTTTGCCTGTCCTTTTGCCTGTCCTTCTGGGATCTCAACCAGGACTCCCCACTTCGTGTCTTTACTGGGACAATTTCTCTGACTTTCCTTGTTTTGATGACCTTAACAATTTGAAGAGCTCTGGACAGCTAGTTTGTGGAATGTTCCTTGGTAGGAATTTGTCAGACATTTTTGTCTTGAGTTAGGGTTTCTGAAGATCAGACTGTCACTTTCATACTGTACCCAGAAGCCAGACTATTAGCATGATTTGTCAGGGTTGATTTTGGCCTGAGACAGTGTTGAGTTAGCACACTATAAAATTACCCTCTCCCCTGCCTTTCCATGTCGCATACTTTGGAAGAAAGTTGTATGTGCAACCTACTTTTGAGGGAGGTATCTCTGACTGGCCAAGAATCTACCTAAGTTACTTGGAATTCTGTGTGAAAGGTGATCTTTTGCCACTTACTTATTCAGTTATTTCTTTGTCACTAGGGACTCCGAAGTATTTGTACTTCAGGTTATAACCCAGTATCTACTGGGTTGCACAAACTGTTCCACATATCCTCATGGGGAGAAGTGTCACTGACACTAGATCCCTTTGACACACTTACAGCATTGATTTGGGGTTTTTGTTTTCTGTTTAGCACTTCTGTACTTTCTGGCAACACAAGATGCTCCAGGCTCATCTCTATTTCCTGTTCCGGGTTCAGAATCAGGTGTTTCTCCAAAGAGCCTTGGTTCCTTCTTCGGAGAAGGGGTTTGTAACCATGATCTGAATGGCAGCTGTGGTCTTTGCTACTGGGACGTCATCGCTTTGAGGCCCACTCCACCAACACAGCAAGGAAGTGTGTGTGCATACGAACCTGCATGCTAAAGCTGAGTTCAATCTCCAACACTTACCCGTGACCCCTTGGATCCTTCTCGCCTCCTTCCCTTATCTGTAACTCTCACTCTCCCAAGGAGAAACCTGGCTCTCACCTTCTGCTACCAACTTGTTTACTTGTTCAATTTAGTATCCATGTGCAGCAGCATTATAACTGCTTAACCCATACTCCCGTGAGAAATAACACTGTCGGCTAAACCACAGCACCTGTGTGAGCTTTCTCTGCCCTTCTCTTTCAAGTTTCCACTCATTTCTGGAGCTGCTGAGGTTGGCTCCTTGTTCTTTTACCTCCTGTCTGCCAGGGTGTTTCATACATTTGTAATACAGCTGATTGTTCTGTAACATGCTGCATTCCATCCATGGATCCCCCGGCTCCCAAAGTAATTTTAAGTTTGGATTTATTAGATTCAGTGTTGCTAAAGCTCTATGAGGTTTGACAAATTCCCATTGTTCTATCTCCACCATTCTTATCAGACTAGCTTCACACCCATGTGCCTTACTGATTCAACCCTCCCATCCTCCCCCAGTCCCCTACAACCACTGACCTCAACGACGTCCCCGGGGAAGAGGCACTGAAAGGGGCAAGGTCAGCCAACCTGTCTGCCAGGCAGATGGAAACACCTGACTGAACGCTGTATTCACCAGTGACAGCAGCGTTCCAGGACTAAGACAAAATTACTGTTATGGGAGCATGCTTCTAAAGTAGGCGACAGTCCTAACACATTTGGTCTGTCGCATTTGAAAAGTACTTTGTCAAAATGTGGGGTCATTATATAAGCCCAATTTAAAGCTGGAAAGAATAACAAAATTCAGACACTGGTGACAGCCTTTTAACAGCCCTTCCCTCGTTTCTCAAGCAGCTTTCCTGAAGTCCTTTGGGTCAGAGGAAGCGGCTCTGCTGATCCACAACTCTCCCTTCCTGGCTGCCAGGTATTAAGATAAGCAGCCTCCCATCCTGGGAGAGTTAACCATGGACTGAAGCCCCTGAACCATGAGCCAAATCAAACCTCTCCATCTTTAAATTTTAAGTGGTGGGTATTTTATCATGATGATGGGAAAGCGACTAATACTGTGCTTCTGCTGTGGAATTAAACACACTCAGTACTTAAGAACCAAGTTGCACTTTCGTCAAATATTCAGTGCTCTAAAGCAAACAGGAGGCAGATAATGGTAAATACTGTGGGGACATCTGCAACTGGCTAACGTGTAGACACCAGCAGGTCATGTTCCAAATCACAGCCCTAATTTTAGGATGGTGACACTGGGGGCTTTCTCTGATTCAGTCAGGTGGTTGGACGGCTGCCTGGATCCACGATGTGATGCCAGAAGACAGCAACTGAGCTCTTGCTGCACTCAAGCTAAGAGCCCTCTCTGCAGGGGTCAAGATCACAGGCTGGTTTTCACACTCAGATCAAAGTGGCACGGTGGATACTCAGAATAAGAGCCGTAGGCTCCGCGGTGGAACTAGGCCAGCTGCTCTCCAACACGGGAGACATCGCCTGCATTCAAACACCGTGTCTATCTGGAAGTGTGCTTCAGGCTCTCAGGAAACTGCCTACCCTTGCTCCTCCACATTTCACTGAGCTGTCAGTGACCAGCTGATCATCTAAGGAGGCAGATCTCCAAACCAGGACAGAACTCGGCGAGCTTCTTTGAATCCTGCCATTAAAATTTCATGAACAGGCTTCAAGGTAAAACCATTACAGGAAATACGTTTTAACAGTGCTGGCTGTCACGATAGAAAAATAAGTCAGAAACTTCTGACAGATAAAATGGGTCAGGGCTGCTTGTCGTTCTGCAAATGAGAGCAAAAAAATATTTTAGTGTCATCTGAAAGTACTTTGTGCTGATTCTTGCAAGATTCAAATCAGCATAAAGTGCTGCATCATTCCACACAAATACTGGCAATTATTTCCCTTATTTTTCTGTTAGCGGTATCAATTTGACAAGAGGTGATAAAGGCTAACAGGATCCTGGTTCACAAAACATCTTCATATTAAATGAGATAGTTCATGTGTGTATTTGTATTTCCAAAAAAAATTTTAAAGTGGCCATTTATAGAAGTCAAAATCAACTGATATCTTAATGTTACTTTAACCATTAAAAAAACACTGAAAGAATAATGGCGATAAATTAAAATCTGTCAGTTATGGCCTTGATGAAACATGAATTTTTCCCTACAAAAATTTCCCATTTCTTCTAAACAGAATAAATACTGTTTTCCCTATAGAACACTCTTACATATTTTCGAGTTGATAATTCTGTTGCTAACTTTATAAAATGAAAAATTCAACTAAAAAGCTTTGTCCACAATTTTCCAAATACTCAATTTTGAAATTCGACATTCCTTTCTATAGAGTAATTATATTTCAAAACACAGGGAATAGTTTTACTTTTTATTTAAAACATAAATGGGAAAATATGGCCATCTGCCCTACCAATAAATGGCTTAAACTTTCCTTAAAGAAGTGTTATTTGAAAAGAGAGCTCTAAGAAATTCAATATGATTCCAAGCAAGGATTACTTCTGAAATGTATGAGATGTGAAGCATAACTATAAAAAGGCTAAAAACCAAAAGGTTTTGTTCTTGGTTTTCTTCTTTTTAAAAAAATTCAGATGACTTGTCACACCGAGAAAGTTCAGAAAGTTCCTGTGGCTGCAGCCTCAGTCGCCCTCAGAGTCACTGTCCCTCCTCCTCATGGGGGCAGAGCCTCGCACTGAGGACAGCAGCACGTCCTCCACGGGCTTCCTGGGATTCTCCTCCAGGTCTGTCCTGATGGCTCCAGACTCGGCCAGTTTCCACTCCAACTCTGTGAAAAGCAGAGTGCAAATCACACACAGCACCGCGGCGCAAGGCCCTTCCTCACACTCTCAAACCATATATATATACATACTTTTTTTTTAAACAGAAAACATCATCAAAGTTTGGTGACAATCTTGGTGTCATAATTTGACAGTGCTGAAAAAGCGAGGAAAAAAAACTGGACCCATGAAAAGGAAAATTCAAAACACTTTCACTTTTTCAGATGATGAGATCAGATGAGGTATTACATAAACTTGAACCCATATGAAAACTACAGTAAGACACAAAGAATAAACCTTTCCTCTCTGCTTTCACTACAGCTTCCAGCTTGGACAATTTCCTAGGAAAGAAATAGGCAAGAAACATTTAGAGGAAGTAACCTCCCCAAGTCACAAGGCAACCTCATCACCGAATCTATTTTTAGTTAACTCAAGGAAAATGTCAGCCTCGTGTCCAATATCCCACCTACCAGGGTCAAAACATAACTGTTGGATGACACCCTAGAGCTAATACATTTGCTCCAAGTGATGCCAAGTAATTAAAAATGAAGTACCAGAAACTAAGCAATCAGAGACCAAAGACGCAGTTCCTATTTCTCACCCTCTTACAAATCAGTGAGACTGTATACAGGGTAAGCAGCCAGGGGGTCCGTTACTCATCAAAGAACCCAGGCACTACCAAAGGACGTCCCAAGAGGCTCTAAAACTGAAAGAAAGCCTGGCTTACAGGGAGGTCAATGCTAACCAGATGCTTCTACTACAACCGGCCACGTTTCCCGAAATCATGTTAACATGCTCCACGGGGCAGTGAGTAGCACAAGCACTGGGGATTTAATGTACAGCACGGTGACCATCATTAATAACAATTCATTAAATGCTGGAAAGCTGCGTGCAGTGCAGATCTTAAGTATTCTCACCGAAGGGAAAAAGATGTAACTTCGTAAGGTGACAAGCTGTATTAGCTTGATAGTGGTGCCTTTTGCATTGTACTTCTAAAGCAAATCATGCTGTATACTTTAAATATATACATTTCTTTTTCTGTCAATTACATTTCAGTGGTGCTGGGGGGTTGCTCCATGCAGATGATTATTACTCTAGTATTTTCAGCTTTAGGTACACTGGTTGAATGTTGTGAAAAAGCAATGAATTTCTGCTAAAAACAATTAAGATTTCTGATTCAAAAATATATTTGCAGTCAGGGATATAGCTCAGTGGCATAAGTGCCTGCCTGGCAAGCACAAGGTCCTGAGTTCGATCCCCAGTACCAAAAAAATATATTTACATATCCACACATACACACATACGTGTACACGTATCCTCAAGCCTTCCTAAAAACAAAGACTAGATGTAATCGGACACAGCTATGGTTTAGTCAGGAGGTGGGGCCTTTAGGAGGGACTCATGTCGCTCTCCCAAGACTGGACTGGTCCTCACGGAAGTGGATGGCTCTCAAGAGTGGGTGTTATAAATCGAGCCTGGCAGCTGTCAGTGACAAGAGAGCTCATGTGCCTGCCCCACTTCACTTCTCCACACTGATGTGACAGTGACACAGCACAAGGCCTCACCAGAAGGTGGTGCCAGGCTACATGAGCCAAACAAACCTCTTCCCTTCATAAAACACTCAGCCCTCAAGTATTTTGTTACAGCAACAGAAAATGGATTCAGACTACACCTCGTGATCTGATCAAAAAAGGCCAAAGTAAGCTATCAATTACTTTGAAATACCGTTTACATCTTTGAACAATGGAATCATGCATAACTAATGCATCGCTGAGTGTGTGTTTATGTTTCTACTGTCTCCAGGTAGGCATCTTAGTGGTAATGTTTAATGATACATTTCTGAAGACTAGTGCAGCTGATACATCATTCCAGGGAAGAGATAAAGAATTCAACCTGGCAGGAATGTCTCTGGCCTCAGGTCCCCTCTCACACGTGGATACATATTTTAACACCTCCCTGTGTAAGAGGTGGAAAGGAACAAAAAGCATCTTTCCAGGGTTGGAAGCAGAGTCAACTAAAATCAAATGTAAAAGCTACTAAATGTAAAAGTTACTCAACTGAGACACATTTACACATAAGCTTGTGTCGTTAATGTGATATAAATTAAAAGAAAATAAGTCGGGCATGGTGGCGCACTCCTGTAATCCCAGCACTCAGAAGGCTGAGGCAGGAGGATAGCTGCAATTTTGAAAACAGCCTGGGCTACAAAGTGAGCTCAAGCCCAGCCTGAACTGCACAGAGAAACCCTGGCTCAAAAAACCACACACACACACACACACACACACACACACACACACACAAATAAATGAATAGAAAAGTAAAAGAAAATAATTAAAAACTGAAGGCAATGAGTAATCTTGAGCTACAACTTAAAACATGAATTCTCTCAGAGGAGAGATTCAATGTGCTTCCTCCCATTCAGCATCGTCCACACAGAGGCAAAGGTGGACGCGACACGTCAGCCTGACCACAGCCACGGAGCTGGGCAGCAGGCTCAGTCTCCCCTTGCCCAGCCCCGAGAGCCCCTCACCATCTCTTGTCAGGTTCATGCCGCCGAACACCAGAGGCCCGATGAACTGAGCCTTGATATCACCTTCAAGGTAGACGAATATCGTGGGCAGGTTCCGATCCGGGTAATTAGGTATGCACGTTGTTGAGATGGCCTTGATAAACTTGACCTCAGGAAACCTCCTGGCCAGCCCGCTGAAGTGCTGATTGATCAGGGCACAGAGAGGAATCCTACAGAAACAGAAGCGGAAGCAGCTGTGACCCCGCATGTTTATAGAACGAACCCCGCTGCCCTGCTACCCACCATACGGTGTGCACCCAGAATGGGGATGGCAAACCTGCTGGAGACAAGCAGCCAAACTGCACCCCAAAACCCATGTATTCATCGCAAAGTGCCAGCAAGGCAATTAAACCTCAACACTGAGGGCTCAGTTTAAAAAAAAACAAAACAAAAAAAACCACACAACTGATACATTAACATCTTTTGTCTTCAACAACATGTGTGAGATAGGTTCACCACCACTGGCCTGGAAAGATAGACCCATGTTTTTAAAAGCCTTTTTAATATGTTCTGGGAATGGGAAGAGCTCAAAATACAAAGTCCAATTTAGCTGAATCCAACAGAAGGACAGCTAGGACAGCTTCAATGCAGAAGGTAACAGCTATGTTATCTCACTCTACCTGGGTGAATGAGAACGCCAAAGATTGACAATCGTGAAACAGGTCAGAAAGTATCCCCTGCTCTAAACAAATTCCTCAACAAGCACTGGACGCCGTAACTTAAGAGCAACACAGGGCGGATGAGAATCCTGGGCATCCAAAGCATCAGTAAGCACAATTACTATTAAGTTCACCCTTGGCCTCCAACAGCAATAAATCACACAGAATTTTAAAATGCCAGTGTTTCTTGCAAATGTGTCCAACCTGTGGGTTCAATCCCTCTGTTTTCATGTTATAATAAATACATCTTTTAAAAAGCAAGTAGTTACTTATATGCATTAACTACATTATGTATTTTATATATGGCCAGGACAACTCATCACTCAGTGTAGCCCAGGCAAGCTGAAAGGTTGGTCATGCCAACGAGGGAGATGAGCGACTCAGAATTTGTAGCAGAGGAAAATTAAGTCTTATTTTATGCTTTTACAAAGGTACCTGTATTAGTCATAGATATCTGTCTGCAAGTCTTAAGATGACAAGAGGCATTACGGTTTGTGCAAATCGGCAACAAAAACACAGAAAAATAGGGCAGCGAGTGAAAGAAAATGAAACCCTCTGATAGAGGTTATGCTTGATACAGGTTTGAGACAGAAATTCAAAGGAGCATCTTGTAGACTGTGTGGAAGAGGAGCTCACCCTTGTTTGTAAAGGTGCAAGACCACCCACAAGCCCTCACCGGCTTTGGTAACTTCCTGAACATAGTCCTTTCCGGAGATCTCCAAAACTTCTCCAAATTTATTCTTCAGTTGAGTTGCTTTCCACTCAGCCAGTCTTTGCTGCCTGCACAAGAGGAGGAAAGAAATACCTTACACACATATAAGCTGACATGCAAATACACGCGCACACACACACACATCACCCAGAAGACAATGCTTGCTAATCAGCTCGTCTTATTTATCTACCTTACAGCAAGGGTCTGACACCACTCTGTTGAAATTTGCAGTATTACGGTTCAGTAACAGTCCTTTTCCAAATGCAATCTCAGCCCCAAAATTAATTTCTCAGGGCACACCATCTTATTACCCTGCAAAACCCCAAAATGTCCCTCTCAGTGAACTAACCTGTACATTTCAATAGCCCGTTCATCTTCCTCATTGAATTCATCTTCATTATCCTCTAGCTCTTCCAAAGTCATGTCTTCATATGTTTTCACTAAAAGTTAAATTGGCAGAAGGAAAAAATTTAAAAGATTAACAAATAAGTATTTCAGGTTCTCCTCTTCTTTTTTCTCCTGAAGATGTACACACAACACCAAGACAAACACTGGGGTATTTCACTATGAATAAAAAACTGAGGGTATTTTAAAAAGATTTACAATAGTATTTGCTAGCCTGACCTGTTTACCTGCACACGGTAATAAGAGTATGAGTGAGAACTTTCACAGGTTTATAAAATGAGAGTTACAAGGGCTGATCAAAAAATATAGTATGTACAAGTAAAAAAAAAAATTATTAAGGTACAAGACACATAGTCATTAATTCCCCTTAAAATACTACTCCTCTTTCTGAGCACCCTTTTCCCATCATTCTTGCCACTTTCCAAAGCAGCTCTGAAGTCCCCTTTGTGCATGCTGTGATGAAAAAATCTGGTGCCTGCTGCTACTGGGTGTCGGCTGCTGCTGGGTGTCGGCCCACGGAAGGGCAGCTTGTAAACATGGCTGTGTGTCCTCATCCACCTTATTCACTGGATCTAGTGCCGGAGACTTCCAGCTCTTCCCCAAAGTCAAAATGACCACGAAAGGGAAACGTTTTGAATCAATCCAGGACATCCAGGCAGCCACGACTGCAACTGAAGACACTCAGGAAAGAGGACTTCTGGAACTGCTGCAGAAAGCGGCAGGAACCATGGGATGAGTGTGTTTGAAGAGACAGGGAGGACTTAGCAATGTCTTTTACTGTAGAAAATGAAAAACAAGAACAACAACCACCAAAACAACACTGTATTTTTCGATCACACTTCTTGTATTTGCCTGAAATCTCCTGATCTGAGCACGTGTGTACAGTTATGGGCGGGGGTACCAACAGCTCTCCCACCCACGGGGGGAGGGGCGGGCGACAGGCCCCTCCCACAGGACACAGTTCCTGAAATGAAGTGAACATCGCGTGCTTCTCCATCTTTTCTTGTTACCCACTGCTATGAAATCTGTGTCCTATTTTTACTCCTCCTATAAAAACTCCTGCTTCTTAACTTCTCCTCTTTACTCTCTTATCAAGGTCGACAATGACCCCCATTTCTTGATGCTGGGTGGCCCCTGACCCAAGAACTGCCGCCTTTGTGAAAGGATCCTCCTCTGGATTCCAGACTTACCCCTATGTCCCACCCTTTCAGTCCCTTGGTGATAAAGTCCCCAGGGCTTGGTCCTTTCATTAGGTTTTGGTTTTTGAGACTGGGTCTCTTTATGAAGTCCAGACTAGCCTTGCACTCCCTATGTAGCTCAGGCTGCCCTCGGACTCACAATCCTCCTGTCTCAGCCTCCTGAGTGCCAGGATGACAGGCATGCACCACCATGTCCAGTAAGGCGCAAGGCCTTTGCGTCTTTCCTCTTTACCAGTACCTTCTCCCTGGGTGACTGAATCAAGTTGTCAGGCTTTAAACACTGTGCCTACGTTATGCCTCCTGCTGGCTTCTCCAATTGGAGAAAACCAGACCCAGCACCTGCTCAGCGTCTCGACCTTGTCCTGCAAGAATGCAGAGGACAGGTCCTGGATAGGGTTAGCCGTCTCCCTCCAAAGCTGCTCCCCTTTCAGCCTTCCCCTCCCAGGGCAAGCGGTCATCCTTGTCCCAGCTCTCTCAGTCCTCAGATCCCCAGGACATCCAGGGGGCCCCAATCTGAGTCGCCCCCCCCCCCCCACCAAACTGGCTCAGACCAAAGCTGAGAGAATCCTTCCGGCACAGCATCCAGAAGTTTACAAAGTTGTTTCCAGACCCAAAAAGACACAGAATGAAGAAAGTCAGCAAGCTCACCTACTGACTGCTGGAGGATCCTCTGCTCCTCCTCTTCCGCCTCCTTTTCCAACTCCTTCAGGCTTTCCTTGGAGGGCAGGATGCCCTTTTTCCGTAAGATGTCATTCCACTCAGTGTCTGCATTGGGGTCCTTGAATAGCAGGGGTGAAGACACCGTGAGCGCCCAGTCCGGTACAGGGGGTACATGGTCCAATGGGCGATGTGGGGACGAAGGGAATGCTGGCCGGACTGCTCTGGAGCTCACTGCTGAGACAGTGTCAGAAGACCCACAGCCTCTGCTCTGTTCCTCCTCCCTCCCCAGAAACAGCAGCTCAACTTGGGGTAAAAACCAGGGTACGATGTACAGCTCGGCATCAATGCTGAAACCAAGGTCCTGAGTTGGCTTCTGAGCATTACACCCACTAATAACTTATGTGATCCAGTCAACAGATATTT
>RJWT010034957.1:0-13541 GCA_004365215.1 Cuniculus paca
GGCAGCAGGCTTCCAAGATGCAGAAAGCAGCAACTTCTAACTCTCCGACATTCGAAGGCCTGGTTCAGTGCTGTCTCCTTCACACAGGACTGCACTGCTGCCTCACTGGGAGATCCTATGTTCATTTTTACTCCCTTGACTTGGAGTACTTTCTCCCCTCCAATTCTGCAATTCGTGTCTCTTTCTATTTTTAGATAATTCTCTATTTTATTTCCAAATTCACCTCATGTCCCTAATGTAGCCTTCTCACTTAGACCTTAAGAAACCATTTTCACATCCGTGATGGTTAATATGATCATCGACTTGGTTGGCTTGAGAGGCACCTAGGCATTCAGGTGTGTCTGGTAGGGCAAGGGCACTTGGCCTTGGGAGGGTAACTGCTCCCTGGTCCTTTCTTCTCTGATGCTCTTCCACCACACTCTGCTTCCCACGTGCCCGTGAGGTCAGCAGCTCTGCTCCATCCACCCTTGTGCTGTGATGTTCCTGCATGGAGCCAGACGCCCATGGACTGAAACCTTGAAACCATGAGCCAAAATAAACATTCCCTCCTTCAAGATGCAGGTGTCTCTGCAATGAGAAAGCTGACTAACAGTACATGACTGTATGTAACGGACATCACTGAGCCACTCCTGGACTACTAGTAATCCCAATTTATTTAAGAAAGTCATCATTTTGTTGAAATCTTTGGAGCGCTTAGCCACTGTCTACAAAAAGAAGCTGCAGTATTCAGAATTCTCCAGAGAAACAGAATCAACAAGATGTGTATATATAAAAAGAAAGATATTTATTTTAAGGAATTGGCTCACATGATTGTTGAGGCTGGCTGAGTCTAAAAACTCTGTTGGGATAGACTAGCAGGCTGGAGATTCAGGGAGGACTTGGAGTTCAAGCCCAAAGGCATTCTTGGCAGAAGTCCTTTTGGCTAAGGGAGGGTCGGTCTTTGTTCTATTAAGGCTTTCAATTGGAGGGAAAGAGACCCAGTTGCATTATGGAGAGTAATCTTCTTTACTTAAATTCTGCTGATTTCAATATTAATCTCATTCAAAAGATACCTTCACAGAAATATTTACAATAATGTCTGATCAAATGTCTGTGTATTGTAGCCAAATCAAGTCGACCTGTACCAATGAACCATCACAGAAACCAAACAGACTTGTTCCTCCTTTGAGAAACAAAGTATGACACAGTGGACAGCTGAGATGAGTTTCGTGAATTGGATGCTCACATCTTATTTTTTGAATCTTAACAAATGAGTGCAATTGTATCAGGAAAACAGGAGGTTGCAACAATGGCATGGAGTCCAGATTAATCCTAGGCTGCTAGTGTTTCTGCTGCCTGGCCCTCTGAGCATCACTGGCTTCCTCCAGTTGGCAAATCTGCTTCTCTAAACCCCCAGTGGATCTGGAGCCTCTCCATTCCTGTCTGACAAACATGCTGTTTTTCTGCAGATAAGTACAATTTGTTTCTGCTGCTTGGAACCAAGTTATCCTTGATACTATGACATGCAAATTATGTACATCAGTTGTACTGAAGATAAATTAATAAATAAGAATGGAACAATCTAATACAGTAGGCATCACTGTATTAACATTTTCTTAGTCATTATTTTTTCTTCCTCCTATTATTGCATGTTATTCTTAATATAAGTATTATTATTGAAATATATTATTAAAATATTTTACATATGATATATATTTGAATGAGAAACATGACTCCTAGCATAAAGCTCATGACAATGTAGTATCTAGTAATAGCCTACTTGGCTCAAAAACATTAAGACTAAAGTTTTAAGACTCTATGAGAGTTAAGTAGGTAACACAATATGTTATCTAGGTTAGTCCTGAACTCTTCAAACTATGTTACATTTTACTGCATACTTTAAATATTTTGGTTATCTGCAGTAAAAAATCTTACTAGCTTAGAACTTGGAGATGAAAAAAAATCTAAGTCGATTTCTCAGAACTACAAATGCATGCTTATTCTAATTAGACTTAGGAGGTACCAGTCTTCTGTAATTTCCATCAAAAAATTCCACAAAGCACCACTGATGGATGCTGGGATGGTGAAAATGCACTAGAATAAGATAGAGACAATAGTTGTACAACTTGTGAAATACTAAAAGCTATCTCAATCGTGTACACTTTTGAATTTTATGGTGTGAATTCTATCTCAATAAAAAGGATTTTTAAGTACTTAACCATGCCATAAATATCTGATTAGAGATTAGATTATGGCTGTCTATCTTTTAGAGATGCATTATTAATTATACAGTGAGATTCTGAACTCTCTTGCCTGCAGGAAATTTCAAAATCACTATTTTTTATTTCTTGGGCAATCTGTAAACCTGTCAACTTCCATATTCACTTTAAATGAAAACTTCTTCGTTCAGATTTCAGGTAAGATCTAGTTGTGGAATTCCGTCATTCCTAATGGACACATATTTTATCATATCTGGAGTTTTATCTGGCAGCTACTTAGTAAAGTAAGGAAATGGACTGATTCCAACAATATTTGAAGTTATGCAGTGGGCCAAAGCATCCAAGCACATGAATAAATCAATGACACCTCTCTTTTCTGCATCCCAACTGAAGCACTCAACTCTCCTTAGGAATGGTCAGTCACATCGAAGCCTGCGTAGGACAAAGCATTCATCATCGTTTCATTCTAATTCCCAGCGCACAAGCAGAGACAAACAAAGGTTACATGATAGTGATACTGATGGTTACAAATGGCACATAAACAGCACACAGCATACAAATTCTCTGACTCTACTACATCACCTCTCTAAGAAACAGACAGAGAAATATGTCAAAGTCCTCAGTCTCAAACTTTAGAAGAAACATTTTACCATAATTCACCTGTTTCCATTCAAGGAGTTCGCAAGGCAGTTCCTTGAGAATGTAGCTGGAGTTTCTGCAACATGAAAAGAAAGGAGGAGAAAGAGGTAGGGAAAGAAAGAGAAGAAGGGAAGACAGAGGAAGGGGAAAGGGTGAGCAAGGGAAGAGGAAGAGGAGGAGGAGAAAGCAGTTGCTAAAACTGGCACCATACCAAGACTGGTGCTCAGCACCACACTGTGAAAACATTTTATCTTGAGTCTCTTTCCTTCTCTCCCGCTCTTCTTCTTTTTCCCTCTCTCTCTCCCAAATAAGCAATCTACTTATCATTGTGCCCAAACTTGATTAGATTTATAGTTTGTTTATCTGAAAGCTCAATGCTTTATTACATCCAGAAGCCAAAATACGTGCACCTCCACAACCCAGCTGAATAAAACAAACTCATTTTGATCTTTGTGTACGAAGCCATCATCGCGGGTTCAAAGTGTAGCGCAGCCGGCTCTGGACGGCAGATGCGGGCGAGCTCGGCTCATCTCCCGGCCCTTGTTTTCAATTAGGCCGTCGGCCAAGCAGCCCGCGCCTCTGTGTGCCGAAACGTTTCTTTGAGGCAGCTTTTTTAAATTAGGAAATAAAGACTTCCCATGTGATTTGCTATATATACAATTTATGACAATTGATTTTTATAGTTAAAATACGTACATTTTTTACATATTTCTCTTTCTACAAAATAGCAGCTTTCGAACAAGAGAAGAAAATTAGCAAAATGTAAATACCGAATTTCATTTATTCTTCCTGCTCTGAAAGTTACATTAAAAAATATAATGAAGACCTTTCAGTTTCCAAAATAAATTACCCCTTTTCTTAAACAGAAAAAAAGAAAACACAGAAAAAAAAAACTGTTCTCTAACTTCTAGGAACTATAAATAAGGAAAAATAAATAAATAGGAACAGAAAGAAGCTATAATTACTTGAACTTGGCCAATTCTTCAAGATGTTTTCCTTGCTTTTACTATTGTTTGGGCCTTTTACCTCCTAAACTTCCAAACACTACCTTGTGACTTGGCAGTGGAGAGAACAAATTCCAAAAGCCAACTTCTGATGTCTTGCTGATGCCTGTTGGATTGAGAAGCTAACTGGGCAGTAAACATCTGTAGTTCACACTTCCAAATGCGCACATTATCAATAAAAACACTTCTCAACGAAGACAGCTTTGCTTTGCAAAAAGCCCAGAAATTATAAAGCAATAATCTAGTTGCCCCAAGCTATTACTAACAGTCCTCACATCGCTACTTAGGCAGACAGGCAGCCCTATCTGTCCTGGTTGGGCAGCAACCACGACACACGATGCACAAGTCTGTGTGGAAACTGAAGCACCAGCACTGCTCACGGCTTGAGGAAGCACTTAGGGGAGCTCTGAGGATCTCCCACACGGGCCCTGCTGCCTCTTCTGCCCCCAATGAATTCAGGGGAGCTTGGCCTCTAAGGACTCGAGCCTGCCATTGAGCCACCACTTCTCAAACAGTTGCCAAACTGCAAAGCACTGGGGACGGGAGTGTCAAACAGCTGTTGGTGGTGGCTTTGGGCAGACTCTGTATCACGCCAGGCCACGCACAGAGCAGAGACACGTGAGTGCCCACACTGATTTTCAGCTGAGAAGAGCTAGTGCTCAAATAGCCATTTATCAGTATTCATCCTACTCTATGAACACTGTCTTGCTATAAAGGGAAAAGTGAACAATTTGTATATAAAAAATTAGCTTGGAGGGCAATTATGTCAATATAATAAAATGCCTGCTATGGATAACATCCATAGATTCGGAACTACTTCGTGTTTTTCTTGACTTTTGTCGGCAATGTTTTCCAGGGAACTCTATCCTGAAGGTAAGCATTTTTGGAAGCTACTGAACAACATTAAATACGTTAAAAGTGAATTTCTTAAGTGGGGATTCAGTCATGTGAAAAGACGAGTGCAAAGATAGATCAGAGGCGCTCCGCTCACCCCCAAAGCGCACTTGGCTTTTCATCTTGTGCCCCAAACACCATTCAAACACATACATTTATACTCAATATGCCACAAAGGTAGAAGAGCTTGTGTGTAAATTAATTAATCCTGTGCCCACCCTCCCACGCCCTATGAATCTGGAGGCCTTGCTCACCTGTGCAAGATTTCAGCTGCCATGAGAATCCAGTGCAGAAATTTCTGTTTCTGGCAAATGCCAAATTCGACTGGAATTCAGCCTGCTGCTTTTACTCTTGCAAAGCCTATTTCCAGACCCTGGCCTCAAATCCACGAATATCTCATTTTTGATGTCCCATTCACAAACACCTCATCAGCACATGGTGACTTTTCATCCAGCACTGGGCTTGGTTCACTTTTCTGATGTTAGTGTCTTCTGCAGCTTTGAGGAGAGTCCTTCCTCACACCAAGCTTGGGGAACCCTGGTAGCTTCCGGTAAGAAGTCGACCCATTGCAAAAGATCTGGACACAGGCAAAGCAGAAGGATGTTCTAGCTGAGAAACAGCAGGCAAAGAAGACGCTGTTCCTCTCCGCCCACTGCGAGCCAGCTCGGCGTGGACAGTTCCCTCTCAGGAAAGTTCGAGCCCATTTTCCTACACTCCCACTAGAAGAGGCAGATGTGCTAACAGACAGGCCTCAAACAGAGGACGACTGTGCTCCATGAAGTACCCGTTCCTGCTCTGGACTCAGCGCTTCCTGGAACCACATCCTTTGCCTGAAGAAGACCGAGGATATCCGAAGCACTCAGGGAAGGTCAACAGTATGAGGCTGGCGAGGTTAGAAACAGAAGCACCTGGACTCTATGACAGGGACTTGTATGGGTACACAGATTTCGGATTCCGGTTTGCATCCAAAATCACCTGGTGACTGCAATGGCATCACGTCAACCTCTGTCCTCTCCAGATGACATCCGTCAGAAAGGAGCCTGTACCCAAACCCCAGGCCTTCCGGATCCTAAGGGAAGACCTACAGGAGTCAAAGGCTCACACCAATTATATGAGGATGAAAATTAAAGTGAGAAGCCAAAGAAGTACATGGGTGTGCAGAGAAAGTCAAGTTTCGATCTATAAAAATCTGTTTGTAGGGGAAAAAAAATGTTAAAGACCAATAAAACAGCGATTTATCACTATTTGTGGAGATAATATTATGTTTAATAACAGCAAACACAAAATAAGCACACAGGTTGGCTACAAAGGCTAAACAAACATGACATAACCAACAATAAATTGACAGACATACTGGCAATTTGCAAATGAAAAAAATAAAATTAAGAATCCTAACTATCCAGATGTTTCAGGAAACTCAGTTGAATTTTCCAGATAGCTCAGTTATATTCCTTTTAGAATCCAAAGAATTTTTATTGTTATTCTTATTTGTAAAAAAATAAATAAATAAGCGGGGCGTGGTGGCTCACGCCAGTAATCCCAGCACTCGGGAGGCTGAGACAGGAGGATCGTTGTGAGTTCGAGATCAGCCTGGGCTACAAAGTGAACTCAAGGCCAGCCTGAATGGCATAGTGAGACCCTGTCTCAAAAACACCAGGGCTGGGGATGTAGCTCAGCAGCCTAAGCGCCTGCCCGACAAGCGCAAGGTCGTGAGTTCAATCCCCGGTGCTACAAATAAAAATAAAAATAAAAGTAAATAAATAAAGCAAAACAAAAACTTTTTTTTTTTTTTTGCAGCATCAGGGATTGAACTCACGACCTTGCGCTTGCCAGGCAGGCGCTTAGGCTGCTGAGCTAGATCCCCGGCCCGCAAAACAAAAACTTTCCAAATTTTTTATTCAATTCCTCAATTGTTTAGAGTTTATGACATAATAAAATCTTGTACTTTAATTTGCTTTATGAAGAAACAACATTAAATTTATCTTTATTCTTGCCAATATAACTACTTCTTTAAAAACAGAACTACACCAGGCATGGTGATGCACTCTTGTAATCCTAGCATTCAGGAGGCTGAGGCGGGAGGATCATTGCAAGTTCGAGACCAGCCTGGGCTACAAAGTGAGATCAAGTTCAGCCTAAACTGCATAGTGAGACCTTGGATCAAAAAGACCAATAAATAAATAAATAAATAAAATTTAAAAATAAAAACAGAACTAACATATATAGCACAGGTTGAGTTTCTCTTATCCTAAACACTTAGGATCAGATGATTTTCAGATTTCAAATTCCTTTCTTCTTCATTTTTCACAGTAGTCACAGAAGTCATGTATTTCCCGCCACTCTCACTGCCACTCATCCCTGAGCCACTCTCCTCATGGAGAATTAACAAAACTTGGGAAGGGTTCTGAGTTGAGAGGCCTTTGTTCCGGGGAACACCATCTTGGCTGGACTTAGGACTCCTTGGCTCCCACAACTGTACATATGTCTCAGTGTCTTTCTTCTCGCTATGGTTTGCACTGGAAGTGGTAGATTGGAATTAACTCACTAGAATTCCAATAACTTCTCCGTGGAATTATAATTAGAAACCTTTCTGAACCACGACAAGGATAGGAAAGGGTTCTCTATAATACCTTGGGAGTGGGACTCAAGTCTCAAAACAAAATTCATCACTGTTTTGCATTCACCTTATACATCTAGACTGGAGGCAATTTTAGTCAATATGTCCAGTACATTATGTCTCCACTGTAACCTGTCATGAGGTCAACAGTGGGATTTTCTGCTTATGATCATATCACTGGTGTTGAAACTTTTCTGATTTGGGAATGCTTCTGCTGCATTATTTGCTCCAGGTGAGGCACCTAAAAAGTGGCAGACCAGGAAACCACACTCAGAAAACCTGACTCCTGCTCTGAGTTCACAGCTATTATGCTCTTGTCAGCGCTGATCCAATTCTGCTGTTGCATCCCAGTATCATGGCAAAATAAGCTTGCTTTTTGTTTTCCTTTCTGTTTTTGACTTTTTGGTACTGAGAAATTGAACTCATGACCTCACACTTTCCAGGCAAGCAACTGTACTGTATCCTGGGCCCAAAGCAAGCTTTCTTTACATGGTGGTAACAATCATTTATCTATGCTGACTCTGTGATCACTCTCTCACTTAACACTGTTAACATTGTTCCGTATTTTTGTATGACGCTCAGGACGATCACATAAATGACGACCATTTCATGCTGCTGAGGCAACAAGCCATCTTTCAGTCTCTCCCCACTGTGAAATTTAGATTTCTTCCATTGTTTTTGTATCACTTATATTTACTTTAAATGTTTTTGTGTCAAATTTCATGAACTCCTTTACCTCTCAAAGAGCAATGTCTGTTTGGAAAGGTAATCTGCCACATCACTCTTAAAATATAA
Source organism: Cuniculus paca (assembly GCA_004365215.1). Lineage (NCBI taxonomy): Eukaryota > Metazoa > Chordata > Mammalia > Rodentia > Cuniculidae > Cuniculus > Cuniculus paca. The sequence continues at coordinate 8,148 of RJWT010034957.1, forward strand.
ATTGTCATATCTTGAGCTATTTTTGAAGACTCAAAGTCATTGTTACACATTTCTATTTTTTAACAGCGATAGGCCACACTGCTACTTGGGGAACTAGCTGAAAGCCTGTATTGGTTACTTTTTTCGTTGCTGAGACAAACACCTGACACCAAAATGAAGCAAGGAAAGGTTTATTTAGCTCACAGTTTCTGGAGATTTCAGTCCATAATCAGCTGGGTCCAAGGCAGGGTGGCATGGCACAGCGACAGCACTTCAAGTCAGCAGCCAGAGCAAAAGAGCAAACAAGCCTCTTCTCTACCCTCAAATTATACACCAGCCACCCCCTCCACCAAAACCTTCAGGGTGGATGTAACACTCACAAAATATCCCTGCCCTCCTTTGCACAGGATGAGGATATTTACAAAGTAAGAACCCTGGCTCCCTGCAGAGTCTCTCAGTTAAACTTCTAAACTGCTCAAGTTGACACAATGTATTAACCATAACAAAGCCCTAAGATACTTAAAACTATGCAAGCAACAAATGCCACTGCTTCTTAAAAGTTGTATCTGTTTTCTATAGGTTCATTTGTTCTATATCAGTGAGGAGCCTGGACTGGTTTTAGAGTCCTATGTTACTATTTCCAGTTTATTGGCATGGCTGAAATAATTTTGGTATGTTGCCTAAACAATGAATCAGAATGACCCGAGTGAAACTGGCAGTGCTCTTTCATCCTTGAAAGCATAGCATTTGCACACTCTGGGCACCAATATCTGTGTAAAATACCTCTGTGGCACACAGGCCAGGGTGCTAAGCAGCAGTTCCATTTAAAACTGAGCGAGTGTAACACAGCTGCCCCTCTACTTAGGATGGAGTTTTGTTTGGACAATCACGTTGTAAACTGAAAGTATCCTAAGTTTAAAATGTGTCGAACACACACAACCGGTGAACGTCCTAGCCTGGCATCGCAGTTCACAGGGGAGGCTGGTCACTGAAAGCTACAGCATCATCTTGCCGTGGCCCTCATGGTGAGAGGGTATCTTACCCCTCTCCCTTGACCAGGAAAAGACCAACATTGAGTTTCACAGTACACTTCCCACTGCATGCGTATCAGCATCACATCAAACCGTTCTAAACCAGAAAGCCCTGTAGCTTAATAGTGAGGAAACAGAGAAGCTATCATTGAGAGGGGAAGAGAAGGGGCTGGGAATTTAGCTCAGTGGCGGAAGCACCTGCCTGGCAAGCACGAGGTCCTGAGTTTGATCCCCAATACTATTTAAAAAAAAGAGAGATCGGGAAAGGAAAGAGATTGTATTACTTAAGACACCTGATTGGTATATAAAATCTGGAAGCAAAAATAAGGTGCTTTATTTCTAGGAATGTACATGTTGGGTTTTGTTTGAAATGTAGTTTTTTCCTTAAATCACTATAATATCATATGAGTTAATAACTACTATAATTAAGGTGCATTTTTAACATTTATTATTGACAACCCTAAAATGTGGTGATGTGAACATAATAAATACATACATATATATATTTATTTATATATAAATAAGTGTATGTATTTATATGTGCATGTATTTATATATGTGTATGTATGTATTTATATGTGCATGTATTTATATATGTGTATGTATATGTGTATACATATATATGAAATGTAATACCTATTTTTAAAAATGCAAATCCATTTAGGGACGGCACATGAAGGCACTAGGAGCTAACGCAGGGGAGTCTGGAAATGTGAAGTAGTGTGTCGCCTCAGCCTGGGTTTTCCCTGAAAAGTCTTGGTGCTACCCAGTGTGTTAGTGGAGTGACATTCACACTGAAATACAACCCTCTGTAAATGCCTTTGGGAACAGTGGATCTCATCATTTGGATAAAAACAAGTGAACAAATAGCGAAGAGTTTCTCAATTGTGTAGACAAAAAAAAAATCTCAGAAAAGAAAAAAAAATGCCTACACTGCTCAGAAAACCCAGCAGATTGATAAAGTCTTGACTGTGATGGATTACATTAGAATGTGGGAAGAGAAATACCATGCATTATTCTGTAGCATTTTTCTTTTAACTGCCCCTTTGCTATTTCTTTAATGTTTGCCTTATATTAATAATGACTGATACGGAATAATCAACAGACTTGTGCTATAAATCCAAAGAGAAAACTGCAAAGAATTTAAAGATTTAGTCTCATATATAATTCTGCTAGGTAAAGTGGAAAAGAGCCAAAGAAATAGGATAAAATTAAATGTCATGCAGTTAAATGTCATGCAGTTGCCTTTATGCAGGATTTTTACTGAAATATAAAAATATATATAAAATCACAAAACTTCCCTGTCAACAAGTGTGAATTACTAGTGTCATCAATACTCAAAAGAGAGGCTGGGCATGGTGACTCACACCTCTAATCCCAACATTCAGGAGGCTGAAGCAGGAGGATTGCTTTTTATATAGTGAGTTCAAGACTGTCTCAAAAACAAAAACAAAAAACAAAAACAAAACAAAAGCAAGCAAAAGAGAAGCAACAGATATGATTACGATCACCATCATCATCAGGATGGTGTTAAGTTCTTATATTATCGTTTGCATTAGATTAGGTGTGTTGTAAGTAAATTTAGACATGGTCCATGTCCCATAGGAACCTATGATTTAAGACAGACTTCCTATCTGAGACATAAAAGAAGCAGAGACAAGTACATGTACCTCAAAGAAAGACAACTGAGTGAACGAAAGAATAAATAAACCAAACCTTTTCTAATGTTTAGAAGTCGCAGACTGAGAAAAAGGGAAATGGCATGCCTCTGGCATTCTCTGAATTTGAAGGTTTAATTGCAAGTTGGCTTCAAAGAACTAACTTTTGGGGAGCTAAGGTATTCATAGTGGTAGAAATAGAAAATAATCTAAGCAAGTTGAAAAATCAGAAGCTAGAACATTTCAGATACTGAACCTAGAATGAGGAAGCACCACTTTGCCCACTGATAGATTCTCAAATGAAGATCCCATATATCACGGCCCCCATCAGGATGGGGCAACTGGACTATTCAAAGAAAGAAATGTGATAAAGATTATGGATAAGGAAAAAAAAATAATGCTATTTATGTAGCAAACTTTGAAATGTCATCTTTTCTCCAGTTCAGAATTATGATGACAATGTTTTAAACTATATATTCTGATTCGATCAAAATGAAATTTCAGCAAAGGTAATTTTTAAAACTTAAATGAAAATTTCTATAACCCTGAAAATAGTTTCATCTGTATTTAAAATTTCTTCACTAAGTAAAAGAAAGCTGAATCCATAAAATACTAGTGTCTATATTCGAAAAATAGAAACAGTAAAAACAATATGCTTTACTAGTTTTTTTTGCAATGTAAGAAGTAGTTGTAGTCGTTGCACAGTTTTATAATTTTTTAAAACATCCTTGGGGTTATTTAGTGTTTCTTAGGGAAACCTATTTCCAGGTTATTTATTTTTTAATTTGTTCTTCGTTGCCTGCTGTGCAAGAGAACATATGTTTGCAATTGTATTTAGCAAAATTCACGATCTTAACGTCGTACACTAAAGTCAATGGGCCTCCCTGGCACAAAACAGGTGGTATTCAAACACTTTTCTAATGTTTGGGGTTTCTGTCTCAACTGAAAAAATCGAAAAATATGTATTAGCCAAGCAAAACCACTATCGCAAAGCCACGTTGAAAATTACTCCAACCTGTCGAAGCCAATTGAATTCCCTTCCCAGCCCAATTTCCAACTTCATTTTGTATGTGAAATAGGAAAAGTTGGATTTGATTATAACCACATGCAGAGGGAATCAAAAAATCACATATATCTTATAGTCTGTATGATTTTCTTTACAAAGAATTTATCTTTTTATTTCTCCCTTATTTACCCCATCTTATTTACTCTGAATAAGTCACTTATTGTAGTATCTGTGCCTGAGTAGTTTGATTAGCAGTGAGTTGTGTAACACATTTAAAAGCACCCGCCAGATCATATCATGTAACCTTAGAGTAGAACACATCCCAAAAGAAGATATCTAAGATCAGCGTAGGTCCGGGGATTTTGGATGTTTCTCAATGTTAATATCTTTCTTATCATTTGTTATACTGTAATGTTCACTATGGAGGTAAGTTTCCTTTTGGAGATGAAAATGAAATCTGTTTTAGAGCAGAATAAGCCATGGATGGGCCCGTATGAGGAAGACTCACTGGAAAGAGCCGCACGGTTGCAGTACCCACCCTGCCCCCAGTGACCCAGGGCAGCTCAAGTTGCGTGACCGTTACAGCCCATGAAACCCTTGCAAAGCTTGCGGGCACAACGGAAACAGACTAATGGCACCAACGGGGGAAAATCAAGGCAGGTCGCTTGGAACGAACAATGATTTCCGTCTTTAAAGTCCCTGGAGCCAGTTTAATCTAGCACATTAGAGCATTATCTAAGGGAGAAAGCAAAAGGTGCCTAAAGAACTTGTTGAGACCAGCACGAGCTTTGCACCGCATCTCGCGTCCCTGTTATTTTATAGGTGAGGTATTCTAGAGTTTTCACCAAGGCTTGGATACAAATTCTTTTCATTTTACCTAGGGTAATTAAAGCTCAAGGTGAGTACATGGCATGTCCTAGTTTAGCTGCGTGATGGTTGAGGGGTGAAATTAACTGAAATCTAACCTCTAGACACGAGAATTATCAGAGATACTGAACAGGTGGAGGTGAGCGGATGGCTGACTTCTGACGTGAGATAGATTTTTTGCCACTACGCAACTGCACTGTAACAGCAACCATGGAAGCACTTGGGGACTTGAGCTCCCACCTGGAAGGCAGCTGCCTGGAAGGGTCCCTGTACCCTCAGTAGATCTTGAGAGAGCAAATAAATAAACTGTCACATATGAAACCCCTGAGATTTCGATAATGTTTGCTTCAAATAAGAATGTAACCTAGCCTCACTGCCCTGCCAACATTAAAAACTCCTGGTGAATCTGTGTTAGCTTTCCAGTGTTACCTACAGTTACGCATAGAAATTTGCATCATTTTATACCAGTTGTTTTATAAACTTTTTCTTTACTAAATAATATAAGCATTTTCCCAACTCATGAAATTTTTTAAAAAGAAAAAGAAAAAACCAGTACTTTAAATAGCTACACAGAACTGAATTAAAAGTCTACATATTTTATCTAAGCTTTTGCCAACTTCGAACAATTTTGTTAGTGTCTTACTGGCTAGGCTATTCTGTGTCTTCATGCGTATTCCTGATTACTTTTCAAGGACAAAGTCTCCCCAGAGGGTATGTTGAATCAGTGCTTGTTTGTGTCTTAAAGGCTTTGGATACGCATTACCAAATCGACTTCTAGAAAATCTGTACCCAATTTATAATTTCTTTGAGAGTATGGGATATAGTGACAGCCTTGTGCCCTTTGTGATTCTAA
>RJWT010034958.1:0-13575 GCA_004365215.1 Cuniculus paca
GTGTGTTGTGATTGTGATGGGTTTTCCTTTATAGATGATCTGTTTCTTTTCTCTAACAGCTTTGAATATTCTGTTCTTGTGTTGAATTTCTGGGATCTTGACTATTATATGTCTGGGTATAGATTTGTTTTGGTTATGGCTAGCTGGAGTTCTATATGCCTCACTTATTATTTGAATGTCACTTCCTTTTCCCATACTTGGGAAGTTCTCCAAAATTATTTCTTCAAATAGAGTCCTGATGTCATTTGTCTTTACTCCTCCTTTTTCACTTACATTTTTAATTCTTAAGTTTTGTTTCTTTGAGTTGTCTTGCAGACATTGAATTGTTGCTTCCTGGTTCCTTGCTATTTTTAAGAGATCTTTCCTTTCGTGATCACAAGCTGCAAACCTGTCTTCAAGGTTTGAACATCTATCTTCAGTTTCTTTCAAATGGTTTTGCCAGCTTTCAATGGAGTTTTTAATTTCCTGGATATTCCTTTGAATCTGTTTCATGCATTCTAAATCTCTCTTATATTGTTCATTCATGGTTTCCCTCATTTTCCTATACTCCTCTATTTTTTTTATCTATGTCTTCTTTAGAGGTGCTTAGCAATTCTTTTATTATGTTTTTCATTTCTTCTTTTACCTGGGATAGTATTTCTGTTCTAATTTCTTTTATAGCCTCATGAAGTTGTTTCCTTACTTCAGTTGACATCACTTCAGACATTTCAGGTGTGCTATTCCTGATCTCTTCTGTGTTTACCTCTCGTGGACTTGCACTGCTTGGGTTGGTTGCCAGAGACTGCTTTTTCCTTCTTCATCTTGACATATTCCTGGATTCTTGCATACACATGGGTAGTGGCGTCCCAGGCACTTCTGGCATTGGCCACAATTTCTCTGAAGTGAGACTGTTTGGTTTTTCTAGCCAGTGCTGTCTACAGGTATCTGATGGTGGGCACCTGTGCTTCTGGACTGAGCTGGGTATCAGCTCACAAGGCCCCTTGGAGTTTGCATGGGAGCAGAGCCGGCCAGGGTCTGGGAACCTAAGCTGGCTAGGATCATACATGACGTTCTCTGGAATGTGCATGGGAGCAAGAATCAGTCCAAGCAACTTCCTTGGGTCCTCACCCAACCTGGAGCTGCTGGAAGAAGCCCGCAGCAGTCTTGGCCCCAGACTTATCCTGCCTGACTCCAAAATGGTTCCCAGCCAATGACTCTCTCCCATGGGAGGACTTAGTCCTCTGCACTGACTGCCAGCTAGCACAGACCTCCATGTCCACTGCTCTCCTCCACTGCTGCATCTCTCTGCAGAGACCTCTGGGGTCGGCAGCAGCCACCACAATCATGTGTTCCCAGGCTCCCACAGTTCCTCTCACAGGGTGAGTCTGGCTCCAAGCTAAGGTGCTGCCAGCTACCACCTTCATCTTTGTTTAAGTTTTTCTTCTTACTCTCTCTGTGGGCTTCAATTCACATTTTAGAGTCTTCCTGGGTCCAGGGGACCCACTTCCTTCCTTCTTGTCCTCCCCATGATGCTATATTCCAGCATCTGAACTCTTTCTCTCAGAGCATCTGTTTACTCTGCTGCTTACTGTTCCACCATCTTCCTGGAAGTCCCTCAGAAATCCTCTTTAGAACACTTCTATCAAACACAACTTGAGAAATCCCTTACACTCATCACTTCTCAAAAGTTTCCTCCAAACTGCCCTAAGTTATTGGCAGAAAAGTAGTTACAGCTATAGCTCAAATCAGATTTGCAAATACAAATATCTCTAAGCATACAGTGCCTGATTTTTCTTAAAAATTCATCTGACTTTCACTTTATATTTCATTGTATGTGTTTGCTTAATATAAAAATATTAAAGCTTTGAAATAACCTGATATGTGTATATTTTATTGGAGATATTAATTTCCATTTTTAGAAGCCTGGTCTCAGAGAGACCACTGAAATAAAATAAATTTTTTGTAACTTTCTTTCCAATTACAAAATATAAAAAAGTACAAAAAAAGGATAGTAGTCATTCATAATTCCCATACCCCCATCCCAAAATAACTGTTTCCAACATTTTAGTGCCTCCCTTAAAAGAGATTTTTACTTTAAAAGAAAATAAAACAACTGTAATATATCATGAAAAGTTCCACTTCAGAAAAATAAGAAAAGAAAAAAAAATGAATTGGAAAGTAAAATTTCAATAGAAGTTCCTGAAATCTAACTTTGACTAGAAAACTTAGAGGTGAGAGAGACAGAAAATTAGATATAATAACCATGTTTTCATTTTAAAATATACCTTTTAAGTAAGGATTCAAATGCTTCAGATATAATATGGCAACGATGCAATCCAGAAAATTGAAGGAAGTCTGACTGCATGTTTATTCACCTTGATTCTTTGTTAATATAAGGTTAGGCATCCATTTACCCTTTACTTATACTAAGCAGCTGTCAGCAAAATCGCTGCCAGGATTTTATAAATAAATCTCTCTAAATATAGATATATAGACATGTAGACATATAGATAAGTAGGTAGATGATAGATAGATAGATAGATAGATAGATAGATAGATAATTTTCAACAGACAGAGAACTGGGTCTCATTAGAAAGATAATTGTGCATCCATGACTATTAAACTCTGTGACTGACCAAAAAGGAGACCCTGATAAGTTTCAAGGACATAAAAGATATGAATATTATGTGCACATGTGCACGCACACACAAAGAGAAGGAAGTTACGAGTGTAGGGAAGGGTAAAATTCCTAGCGAACAGTGACATTACAGCAGGCACTTAGCTAAAGGACTGGAGTTTACTCTGGTGGTTGGAAACCTAGAGGCATCTGTCATGTTTGAAAGAAACTGAGAACTTGCCCTGCAAGAAATCCAAATTCTAGTTCAAGGTCAGCTATTTACCAACTGGTGACCTATGCCAGCCAAATCACTTCCCTGAGTTTATTTGCTCATCCATGCAATGGATATAGCATATGCTAATTTGTTTCATTTATACTAATAGTTTATCATTGAAAAGAAAGTTTGTGTTATTATCTGTATGTTTCTTTTTTGTAAGACTTTTTGGTTTATGTTTTATACTGAATAACTAATTTGAAGATAATGGTACATAGTGTAATAACTATTGCTCCTGTTTTTTATTTGGTTATGAAAACTTGTTTTATTTTTTCATAAAATAAAACAGAAAAAAAGAAATGGATATAACAATATCCACCTTGAAAGGTTAAAGTTTGTATATTTCAGAGTGTGTGGCATGTAATAAATGTTTTTAAATGAGGATTGTCATGCAGACAAAATAACAAATATGACAAAAATAAAACAATATATATGAAAGCACTTTACAATATATATAGTTATTTGGGATGAAGGCAAATATCACTAGAATGCTGATATTTAGAACCCAGCATTGCATTTTATAAAGACCTCATAGAGTAAGGAAGACAGATTTTGCATGGAAAGCTGACTAGTTGATGAGGAGCTATTTCAAGTCATGCATTGTAAAAAAAAAAATCCTGAAGCCATGTTCAAACTCTGATAGAGTACTGTAAGAATTGGTTGCTTCTTCTGTGGCTACAGAGGAAAAAGGAATTGCAGTATTCACTCCAGGTACTGCAGCACAATTTAAGTGAGCCTGTACTCACAGATTTTCAGAAGGGCAACCTGTCTGCGCCCTGGATCCTTGATCTGAGGCTAACGTTGCAGGGAAAGGTTTCTTGAACACAAATAGTAATCATGAATAACAGACTTGTAAGGTACACATGATCTTAAGGATCTCACAACATCCTGACTGTTTTAAGCATGCCAGTCAATGCATCATCTCAAACACTGATCTGAAAAAAAAAAAGAAGGCAATTTTCCCACCATAACCCAAAGACCATATTGGGCATCATTTCCATTAAACATGAGAGAAATTATAGTTTTAATTCAAAAATTATTTTGAAGAATAAATTAGTTGACATACATAAAATACCTAGTACAGACATGGACATTTCAATAATATTTAGCCCTTATTATGAAGATAAAGATTTGTTTGCTTTTATTTTAACAATTTACAAGATGAAAAGAAAATTTACAATATGATTTTGGATTAAGTCATGAAATCAATGAACAATGAAACACTTAAATTGAGTCAAGACTATTTTTCAGTAATTCATATATTAAGACCTGAAAACTGGAAAGCGCCAATGCTCAGAATACATTATTTTAATCTGCCTTTCAGCTGAAAGTTCCCTTTACCTAGGGCTGGGGATATCTTGTTTAACTGGGTGGGAAAGCAAGAGGCGGAAGAGGAAACTGAAACCAAGGCGGGCTTGTGCAATGAGACAGACAAGTAAGTCTTCATCTTTCTGCCTCCAAGCATATGAAAGTTTCCTTTAAGAGAACTCCACTGAAAATCCACTGAAACAAATTTCTACATACTCATAATATTCCTTATGAATTAAATTAATTAAATTAAATAATATTAAAAGGCTTAAAGTTGTCATCTGCAATGTCTGCCTCAGACAATTTAGAGACAACTACAGCAAAATATTTAATTGTGTCATCTGGTATGCAATCTTATTCCTCTAAATAATGGGGTGATGTTTATTTCTTGATTTATTTATTATATACATTATCTGGTGACTTCCACTAAGGTATAATTTAGTTTTATTAAACTCTGAATCCTCCACCACTTTTCTTCTTGTATTCCCTGTTGTATCACATTTTTTACTAAACTATAGTGTTTACCTTTTTAATTTTGCAAATATTATTTATCTCTAGGTTAAATAATTCATTGCAATTAAATTTCAGTTTACATACAACTTTCTTTTTTTTTTTTTTTTTTTTTTTTTTTTTTTTTTTTTTTTTTTTTTTTTTTTTTTTTTTTTTTTTTTTTTTTTTTTTGCAGCACTGGGGATTGAACTCATGACCCCACGCTTGCCAGGCAGGCACTTAGGCCACGGAGCTAAATCCCCAGCTACAACTTTGTTTTTCTAAAAAGGTTTTTCCCCTTTAAAGTTAGTGATTATTTATCATCTTTTGGTTTTGTATGTACTTGTTCAAAGCTTTTCAAATGCTCCAACTCTTTGATGTGCATTTATCCATAATTATCCAACTGAAATTTGAACCAAAAACTTAGTTCAGTACGTTTTTTTCTCCTTGAGGATGAAGCCATCCATCTATCTCTAATTAGAATTAGTAGCTTGCTAGCCCTGATAGTCAGCAATTTTTCCTGAAACATCCCTTCACTTCACTCCTGTATTGAATCCTTTAGTGCCTAATTACCACATCTTTCTCTTTTTGTTTTATCTTATTAATTTGCTCAACCATATTCTGCAGAAACTGCCTGAGAAAGGATCCATGGACTTCTTATGTATCTTGACTGATAGATTGATTGAGTATAGAAGCATAAGTTAAAGTCATTGCCCCTTAGAATTTCTCACTGTCTTCTAGAATCCAATATTCCAGCCATTTGAATTACCATTTTGTGACCTATTTTTTTTATCTCTGTTTTTATGAAATGTCAGGGTAAAAATACATTGATGTCAGCCTTTTTGTACTTGATGATCTGGGAAATTGGTCGATCCTTTCAGTTTAGAAATCTTAGCCTTCTGTGGAGGGAAACCGTATATTATTTCTTTGGTGAATTTTTCCTATTTTTTCAGTTATCTCTTTCTGAAACTTTTTTGGTGGATGTTTGTTCTCCTGGTTTAAGCTTTAATTTTCTTATATTTTTTCTGCATAATTTTTATGTCTCATCTTTTAGTTCTATTTTCTGGGTAATAGTCTTCATTTCCTTATTTACATTTTTTAAAAATTAATTAATTTGTATCAGTCAGGGTATTTAATTGCAATCATAAGATGTAAACTCTTGTTAACCAAGCAGAGAAAGAATGTATATGAAACATTAAGGGTAGATTACAAAATGTTCATGACATGAAAAACAGACAATGGCCACAATAGCCAAAAAACCAAAATACTCTAAATATCTTACAGACTTGTATAAAATGCTACTGTCACATGACTGGGTATAATCAACACAACTTTCATTGCCAGTACCAACCACAGATGCTGGACCCTGTCTACCCCTGGAAGCTGCAGAGGTGCAGGCTCACCTCCAGGCTCACAGCGTGGATCTCTGCGGTTCCTCCGTCTTCCTGTCACTAATGCTAATTCAAAGTCTGGCCATGCTGACAGGGCTCTAGGAACAAGAAAATGCTCAACATTTTCAATTTTAATACTGAACCTGACTCTGCCTTACAAGGTAGGGCATCCCCTAAACATAGGATAGAAGTTCAGAGGGGCAGGAATCATGAAGAATGAAAATGTTCAAAAGAATTCATTTGTTGATTTAACCTACACCAATATTCATCTCTTTCTGGGTTGTTTGTTTGTTTGTTTGTTTGTTTGTTTCAGCACTGAGGATTGAACTCACGACCTTGTACTTGCCTGGTAGGCACTTAGGCTGCTGAGCTAGATTCCTGGCCCTTGTGTTTTTGAGACAGGGTCTCACTATGCCATTCAGACTGGCCTTGAGCTCACTTTGTAGCCCAGGCTGGTCTCGAACTCACAACGATCCTCCTGTCTCAGCCTCCCCAGTGCTGGGATTACAGGCGTGAGCCATAATGCCCGGCTTCTCTTTCTATTCTTACACTTCTTTTTTTAAAAAACAAGGTCTTGTTATGTGATGAGACTGACCTTGAACTCTCGATCCTCCTGTACCAACCTCTGGGGTGCAGGGACTAGAGGTATACACCACCACGCCCAGCTAACACTTACTCTTCTAAAAAAAACTGTCTTGACATAACATAATGCAACCAACCACCCCTTGTGCAAGTAAAGATGTGACTGTTCTTTGTGATAATATTTAAAAAGGAGTCAAATAAAAGCCTCATTCTAATTTATAGTTTTCACTCCAAGACAAGGATCTCTGAATGATGTCCATTCTCCTCTGGTTTTGTCCTGATCTCATGTTCAATTCAATATCCTGTAATCTAAGAATTAATTTATGAGGTTAACTAAAATAAACAAACTAAAATAGCAAGAGATGAGGAAGAAAAGAGAACACAATTAGTTCAACAGTCTAAAATACAAAATATAGTAAAATAATGGAATGTGCTACTGCCTAGATTTCTCTAAAAGTCCACAAAACTTGTAACTTCTTAAAGATGTATCTATATCCTAATCCCTTGAAACTGTGTCAATCACCTTATTTGGAAAAAGGGTATTTGCAAAAGATTAAGTTAAGGATCTTGAAATGAAGAGATAATCTTGGATCAAGTACATGGACACTAAATCCAATCAAAAGTGTCCTTGTAAGAGAGACAAGGGAATATTTGACACAGACAGCAGAGTGCAAGTCAGTGTGTCCAGGGAGACAGAGACTGCAGTAGTGTGGCCACAAGGCAAGGAACTCGGCAGCCACCAGAAACTGGAAAAGAAAGTTCTCCTAGAGCCTTTAGAGGGAACAGGGTCCTACTGACAACTTGATTTTGTCTCACTGAAGCTGAGGTCAGATTTCTGGCCTCCAAAATTGTGAGAGAGTAAGTTTTAGTTGTTTTATTCAACCAAAACTCTCACCGCTCAGCTTTAACCCACAGTGTACATTGCTGAGAGGATTCTGGGGGCTCAGACATCAAACTTCTATTGTCTTAGTGAAGCTGAAACTAAGAAGGCTTTCTCTTTCTACTTTTCACTCGGGCATTTCAGAGTATTTGGTAACATAAACTACGAGGTTCTCGGGAGACACGTGTCCTTACGATAACTTCAGGGCCTGAGAATTATTTTCCCTTATTAAATTTGGAGGGTGTGGCTACTACTGACAAACGTGTGCGTCATATTAAGGTGGAACACCAACGTTTTCGATCCAATACAATTCTGCTGTCCCCAGAGGACCCGCACTCTGGCCAAGAACAAGCATCCTGGCTTGCAGCTGCCAAAAGAGCTAACTTTCACTTCTCACTAGGATTGAGCAGAAAAGGAAATTGGGAAGGCACTTTATTTCTTTAACTATTTAACGCACAAAACAGAATAATTTAAATTACTAGTGCAATTCAATTCCCTGGGGCTTTGATCCCTTTTAACTATAGCTTGTGAGAAGTTTAGATCTTTAGGCCTTAATTTTTCTGTGGGAATTTGATAATGGGAAAGGCTTTTTCAAATGTGGAGAATATCTATGTTGCAGACTTTTTATTATTTCAGGATCTCTATGCACTTCATTTTGGAGCATCTTATGATATAATTCAATCAATTGCAGAACTTCTGATAAGTGACAGAGGCTCTGAGGAGGAGCATTTTAAATAACTGACATTGTTTAGAATGGTTGGTGGATAGTAGTCATAAGAGATCAGATTATATCCTAACTCAAGTGGGAACCATCCCATTGGAACTCATTATTTGAAAAACCACATTTTGGAATACAGCTGGATAATCTGTGTGGGAAATAGCATAAAGAATCAATTTGCTTATATTTGGATGCAGAGGGCATTCAAAATTGTACATTTCTGACTTATTTCAGAATTTATCGAGGCAAAATTCTGCATGACTCTCAACAGTCCTAGAATCAAACCAGAGGCTCAGAAGTTGTTATTGAGGTGCGGACCTTGTGGGCGACTTGCCATTCTCCTTCCATGAAGAAGGTAGCCCAGCCTTGGTTTGCTCCAGGCATAATATTTTGGATTGACTGATTGATCAAGCTGAAGTCTGTTCATAGGGAATGACTTCATTGCTGATGTTTCCTTCATAGGCAGAAAGCTCCCCAGCCATGTGCAGTATCCACCAGCTTCCCTACTACCTTGAAGGAGGAGCTGGAAAGAGAAAATGGCCACACCAGACCCTACCTATACACCTCCTATCTGTAGTTTGTTTTTTGTTTTGTTTTGTTTGTGGGTTCCAGGCAGGGGCTGTGCCACTGAGCTATATCGCTGGCCCCTATACTTCCTCTCTGATGTGCAGATTGCCCTTCTCCTCTCCAACTGGAGGCCGAGTTGCTCTGGCAAACCACCTAAATCTTGGGTTGAGTCTAAAGAAGCCAGCAGTTAGTGCACTAGCTTAAATTGCCAGTCTCATCAGATTGCCCCATCTGCTTTATTTCTTTGCCTTCTTTGAAAAGAGAGGAAGTAAAATTAAAAGGTCTGAATATACTGATGGGAAAAGGAAGGCAATTCAAGTGAAAACTGGAAACTAAAGTGTATGCTTTACAGATTTCTAAATTCTATAGCAAAGCAGTAATGTTTCAAATATTTCTCTCTAAAAACTATTAATTTCTCTCTAAAAACTAAAACACACCAGGCCTGGTGGCACACACCTGTGATCCCAGCACCCAGAAGGCTGAGGCAGGAGGATTGTTGCGAGTTTGAGACCAGCCTGAGCTACAAAGTGAGCTCAAGGCCAGCCTGAAAGCATAGTGAGACCCTGTCTCAAAAAGACAGGGGCTGGGCATTTAGCTCAGTGGCTTAAGCACCTGCCTGGCAAGCACAAGGTCATGAGTTCAATCCCTGGTGCTGCAAAAAAAAAAAGAAAGAAAGAAAAAAATAAAACCCCCAAAATGTGTGACTTTAGTAAATCAAAAATAGTTCTTAATTTCTCAGTATAACCAGTTCCATAATGCAAACTTTCTATCCATAGGCAAAAATATTTTTTGTGTGTGTGTGGTAATGAGGATTGAACCCAGGGCCTTCTCAGTGAGTTACACCCATTGCCCTTTTTAAAATTTTAAGGCAAGATCTCACTAAATTTCTATGTTGCCCCGGCTGGTCTCAAACTTGCCATCATCCTGCCTCAGCCTCCCAGAATGCTAGAATTAAAGACATCACATCCAGCTTGCCTATGGATTTTTATATACAAATGTGTTACAAATGATCAGGCAGATTTGGGTTGTCACCCTTGGAATTAATTTGGTGAAATAAGAGGACTGCAGCAGATCCTGAACAGGGAAAGCATAAAGCGAGTTCTCAACATTGATCCTCTACGTATAACACATTTGAAGCCAGGTCTGAGTCTACAGTTCTCTGACCATAGCAAATTATTTAACCACTGCAAACCTCACCAGTTTGAGTCTGTGTAAAATGAGGCAGTAATGCTTGTGTTTCAGGGTTGTGAAGATGAACCTAAACAATATCATACATTTTAACCTGAATGTCCACAGTTCTTACCACGCTATGACTATAATGCAACAACAGTAACATTGGTGTCTAAACTTTGTTGCCTTTTAGTCATCATCTATAGAACTATTGATTTTTTTCTTCGCTTTTTTTATGCTGTTAACTTTCTCCTTTTCCCTTATAATTTCATAGGGAAGCCCTTGGAGACATGTAAGTACTCCAATCACCATATATTCTATTTTTTACTTGCATGCATATGGACTCCTATTTTATTCAATTATACCGTGTTACTATCACTGTTTATTTTGATACACAAAAGCATCTGACCAACAGGAGCCCTTCAAACCCACTTCTGCATCCCTTGGCTGTGTTGCCATCAATTTTTAAACACCTTCACACTCTCTTGCTGAACAGGTTTATCGTCTGTTTTTTGTTTATTATTCCTGGATCAGTCATTTCTCCATGGATGACTGGTCCATTTAAGGAGAGAGGGACCTGAAGGATGCACATCTATAATCTCAGAACTTGAGATGCTGAGGCAGGAGAATCACAATGAATTCACGGCCAACCTGAGCTACATATTGAGTTCAAGGTCAGCCTGAACTACATAGTGAAACCTTGTCTCAAACAGGAGAGAGGGGTCTTAACAGCAATCACTAACGTTATTTATTGCTATTGGGGTGCCATTGCTGCAGGCTTCCATAGCAGGTAGAGCCAAACCATGAGTGTAATATAGGTGTACACACACAAAGTTTTAGATCTATACTTATTTTTCTATAGATCCATTGAAAACCATAAGTTTACACTAATATCTCCAACTCCAACCCAACACCTAGCTTTTTCATTCCATATTTATAGTATTGTTCTCTATGTGAGAACTTTATTACTCAACTTTATTACATGACCTAAGCCAGGAGAACTTTCTGGGCCTACTTCCTCAGGCGGAACCCCAGCTTCTTGCCCTCTAGCACATAGCCATCTGCTCAACCACACTGACCTAGTCCTGATGCAATGCAGGTAAGAAGCTTGCCTTCCTAGAACCATTTCTCCAGAAGACTGATGATTTTGGCATTCTTTTTCCTTTCATCATATTTCTTTTTAATTTTATTAGATCTTTTTTTGTTTAAAGTCTCTTCCTCCTCAGGCGTCAGCTTGGCCTGCTTCTCATGGCCCAGGGGCAGTACACCGTGGAACTGGCCCCCTGTTGGTGTGGTGTGCTGTCAACGAGCACAGCACAGCTCTTCCCCAGGCTCTTGATGCAGACAAGCTCTCTATTAAGGTACTTACAATGCCACCTTGGGCCAGGCTTATCAATAAGAGACTGAATGAAGAGAAAATAAAAGTACATACTTTTAAAACTGAATTGACTCAGACTTCAGTGATAATTTTGTGGTCCTTGTTTGGTCAGCTGAGCATTTACCTTGGCAAGGAGCACACTGCCTCCAACCCCAGCAAGATCAACGTATTAGATCTCAGACTGAGCAGACACCTACCCCCATCCCTCTTCTCATCCCAAGTTAACCCACTGTGATAACACAGAACCAATCTAAGAACTCTGAAGGTAGCTGGAGAGACCTATCTTGTGCCCCACTCAAGATCTCTCAGAAATTTACTTCCCTGAACTATTCCACATAGAATGTGTTTTGAGTGCCTCTTACTCACTGATTCTTCTCTACAGAGGTCTCTTTTGTGACCCATTCAAAACATGGTCTCTAGAACTGGTCACAATGGCTCAAGTGTGTTCTAGCCACTGCTGAGATAGCCAGATCACCTGGGCAGGCAGCTTGTCAGTTACTTTCTTGTTGCTGAAACACAATACCCACCACCCACAATTTAAAGGAGGGAAAGTTTATTTTGGCTCATGTTTTGTACAGGTTTCAGTCAATAGTTGACTGGGTCCAAGGCAGAAAGGCATGGCAGAGGGGTGTGGGAGAGAAGAATTGTTCATGGCCTGCCAGGCAGGAAGCAGAGAGTGATTAAGGGAGAAAGGAGGGAGATACACCTTTCCAGGCCACTGACCCGCCCAGTGACCCACTCTTCCCAATGTCACAGTTAGTCATCAGTGGATTACGCCCTCATGACCCAATTATCTTCCAAAAGTCCCACTGCTGAGTGCATGAGGCTTTGGAAGGACATCCAGATATAAACCATTGCACAGCTCATCTCCTGTAGGAAGGTTGTCCCACTCCAAAACACAAACGAGGCAGGAATCTCATGCCCTATAAAACTGCTCTACTTCTCAACAGTGCTTATCCAGAAGCAAACTATCAGAAAATCTAAGAACTCCTGCTCCTCAATGCTTTTCCCCCAGGAACTTGATTGAGTTAATGCCCCTGTTAATTTTAAGTCTTGTTTCACAATTTCAATTGCAAATATGAAGGAATGGCCGCATATTTTTTTCTCAGTTGTCCATTTTAGCATGTTTGTATTTTTCAACCTCATCCATTTCTTCCTTCTTTAGTGCAGACTACCATAATTTCCACCGGATTATTGTTATATCTGCCTCTAGTTTTTCATACCAGACCAGAGTAAGGCTCCCAAAATACCGCTAAATGTCATTCTCAGTCATGAAATCTTTGAATAGTTCTCTATCATTATTAGTCTTCTTAATATGATTTATAAGACTCAACATGGCACAATTCACTCTGCTTCAGATGGATGTGCTTAAGCCATGACAAACTTTCACGAGTTTGCCTAAGCAGCCCATATTCTTCCCCATCGTCAAGCCTTTCCACATGTTCTTTTCTCCTGGAACCCCCTTTAGCTTCCTTCTGTCTTCTCTGGTCTCCTTCTGTGGCTTTATAGCACCATCCAGGGTTCCCCTATTCGAAAAGCCTACGTTGTCTTCTGCCATCTGAAGATTCCCTCTCATGCGGCTCCCTCAGCACTTTCCATGGTTCTTACATCATCGCAATTACCAAACATCTTTCTCAAGAAACCAAACCAGGAGGAGCTAAAGATGGCGGAACAGTAAGCAGCAGAGTAAACAGTCTCTCTGAGAGAAACAGTTCAGATGCTGGAATATAGCATCATGGAGAGGACAAGAAGGAAGGAAGTGGGTCCCCTGGACCCAGGAAAAACCTAAAATATGAATTGAAGCCCACAAAGAGAATAAAAAGAATTTAAATGAAGAAGAAAGTGGTGACTGGCAGCACCTCAGCCTGGAGCCAGATTCACCCTGCCAGAAAAGCTGCTGATCCTGGAGACGCACGGTCACGGTTGCGGTCATGGTCGCAGCTGCAGTCAACCCCAGAGGTCTCTGCTGAGAGGCGCATGGGTGAAGGAGACTGGCAGACACGGAGATCTGTGCTGACTGCTGGTGAGTGCTTGGAATCCCACCCCCCCACACCACGGGAGAGAGTAATTGGCCAGGCACCATTTTGGAGTCAGGCAGGTTATGCCCTGGGGCCAAGACTGCTAACCACTTCTGACGGCAGAACCAGGTTGTAGGTGGACCCATGGAAGTTGCTTGGACCAAGCCCAGAAAAACCAGTCATTCTGGAGCTCCAGGTTGTGGG